>JAECUM010093394.1:0-70799 GCA_016617855.1 Megalonaias nervosa
CTTCTAGCGGGAATCGCGCCAGGGTTTGACACCGCTCGGTCAAGCAAAGACCCCTGGCTTGTAACAATATCATTTTTCGTTAAATCGTTGTTGACTGACTTTGTGGAGTATAATAGGTATTTGTTGTTACCGTACATTTAGGTAATTACCAACTTATTTATTTACTCTTGTATGCTATTTTGTAACAAAACTAGAATTGTGGCCACACTTTTAAATAGTCCAACTAGGTAAATAAATGCAAAACGCTTCGTACCTTCATGGTTATTTTCCTGTTTAAAAAATGAAACATTTATATCACCTCCTTGAAAACGATTGAATTCAATACAATGTAGCTCTTTGCCTTTCCTTATTTTTTGTCGAAATGTTTACATTAGTAGCTTGATTTGCACTGGCTGCTGTTCATAGTTTTACGTATATCAATGTGTGAGACAGAAACAATGTATAATACGGTCTTGGGACCTAGCGGTATTTCTCTTAAATAAAACATATTAGCGGTCCAGCTTCTGCCGAGCAGTCTTAAAAAAAGCACAAAGATATACAACAGTTCAGAGTCTTGTGTGGTTTTTATTTTAGAGAAAGAAATAAATGGTTTGGATACATTATCTGGCATGGATACGAAATTTAAAATTGCAAAATAAGATGACTGGTTTAATTTGGTACAGTCTGCTTGACCTGACACGACAGCACAGTAGTGATCATCAAATATATTTGCTAACGTAACGGAGTAGGACGAGCTAAAACTGTGTATTTATAACATTTTGAACATTCTGCAAAATGGTATTTCTTTTGGGTTCGCTTTTTAATTAAAAAAGCAGAAATCGTGACTGGACGTACGAAACATCCATTAGAAATAACATATCAAAAATACATACATATATTGTTAGCGTTGAACGTTCGGATTAAACTTTTAATGTACGAGCGTATATTCTTTGCGTGACACATGTGTACAATGTTTATTTGCAAATATATAGGGATTCATACGAACAGAGCAATGATGTTTGTTTAATGACTTTACCTCGGGCTAATATGCTCTTGATATGGGACTAACATTCACTTTTGTACTTTAACAAAAGAAGTTGTTTTAAAATATTACACTTTTTGAATTACTGCATTTAAAAGAAATATTTATTATGTTCTAGGTCGACTCAAATTCGAACAATGTCCACAGAAATGAAGAAACAATTGAATCTGGTGATAGAAGAAGAGGGAGAATTCTGGTAAATGAGCGAAAATGTATACTCATTTGTTGTACCAACCATTCAGTTCCGCTTGGAGAGTTACAACTCGTCGTAATAGTAAATTTACTGCACTACACAGGAAAAAGTCAATAGTTTATTTTTCTTCTTCTGTTTGTTTGTTGGGGGGGATGGGGGTTGTTGTTGTGGTTTTTTTTGTTTTGTTTTGGGGTTGGGGGTTGTTTCTTTTCAAATACTGATTATTTGCTTAATTGTAAAATATGCTTGACTCTTGAGTGTCATGGTACGAACAATGGAACACAAACTAAGAGTATTCATTTATGGTTACTACATTTGAACTTATTGTAAAATGACCTCTATTAAATAGTACCTCACGAGAATAAAATGATCATTTTAGAGACAATGTCTCTTATAGTTTGTGATTACATCGTGGACGAAACGGCAAGCTCTATCACCACCTTCTGGTTTAAATCTGATGAAGCGCGGTTAACTGATGGTTTGACACTGACACAGTTCGACTGCCTTCAGTTTTATAACATTAACTAATTTTTGTTGCCTAAATCATTCATCTATTTCATCGAATTTTCGAGATATTTCACCATAAGGTGATAATTACTGTCTTCCAAAGTGGTGAAAGAAAAGTTTCAGGTTTATAGAAAATTTGGAGCTAATTAGTTGGCGTGATAAACTCTGATTTGTCATTCTAGCCTTTTAGCATTCTGATTCATTGATCGGATGTTGTCCCGCGTGTAACTCTTCAAGAAGACATTGCACCATACTCTAATAACAGATCCATCTAGAATCACCTACGAGAATTAACTTCTACGAAACCAGTATTTTTAAGTTCATGTGAAATTATTGGTAATGGCACGAGTTACACATGACGACGACGATAGTGCAAACAAATCGAACCGCCTTTTCAATAATACTTCCCAACCACTTGATAGGACTAATTTTTACAGAACCTAACATAAAGTTATTACCTTTGTGAACGAAAGAGTACCCGATCATGTAAGTTTCATTATCCCCTTATTTAAATTATCTGATTCTAACAAATCGACGAGTCTAGATGGAGTTTACGCCAAATTCAGAATTGTTCTGCCTTTTCAATCTCATTCACTGAAAAGGGTAGTTAACAGTAGTGCCACTTCAGGTAAATTTCCAAACTCATGGAAATTAGCTACAGTATTCACAGTTCATTGGTGAAATTCAAAGAATGACCCATTTAACGATTTACCCATATCTGCTCTACCTGTACCGTCCAAAAAAATTTAAAAACATGTCAGCAAGCATCTTCTTGGATACCTTAACGAGCACAAATTCCTCCACAACTCACAGTCCGTTTCCGACAAAACCATTCATGTCAAACTGCCTTGATAAACCTTATAGACCAGTGATTACTGTCGACTGAATCCGGCGAACTTACTTGCCCAATCTTAGTTGATATTTTAATTTTTAAAAAATACCAAACATCCAATATGATTGACCATTAGGTACTTAGTTTTTAGGCTTCAAGTTTTCTTCAAACTCAGTTACTTGGTTCGCATATTTCACTAACAGATTACAGGTTGTCTGAACGGATATATATATATATATATATATATATATATATATATATATATATATATATATATATATATATACATACGTCTGATTCGGGTCATTTTCTGAGTGGTGTTCCTCAGGGATTTATCTTAGGGCCTCTTCGTTTTATACTGTTTATGAATGACTTAGCTTTGTATCCAGTGCACTTTAATGCTGATCTTTTTGCTGACGAAGCTATTTTGCATACATCTGGTAAATGTGTCCACTCATTTAAAACGATGTTTAAAGCATCCTGAAGAATGTATCACTTTTAGTAATAGAAACAAGACAATATGGATGTCAATGCATCTAAAACGTAATGAATGGCAATTGGAACCAGGCAAAGCCTATCGGCTGACATGGATTTAATTCTAACTCAAAATGGCTAAAACTTATCTAATGTTAACAATAAAACACTTATTGATATCCACATTGATATCCACATTGATAAGCATCTCAGCTGGAATTTACATATCGACCATCTTTGTGTAATTTTCGTCTAAAGAATAACTCTCTTAAACTTACTGTTGAAATTTCTATCTACCTAATCGCTGGAACTTTATTTTTTTCTCGGAATACAATACCACTGATAGACTACGGGTATGCCGTATGGGATAACACGTCATATTATAGTATATCCAGAACAGATAAACTTACAACAAAGGCCTCACGAATAATTCTGAAACTTTCTTTTCCGATTCCCTCCAGTGTTTTGCAGTTTCGTCTAAAACGGCTACCAATACAAAACGGTATTCTTTATTTTAAAGGAAATAGGACATATAATTCTCTAAAAGAATCTTTCTCCAGACTCTGTATTTAACCTAATTGAATTTAGATCATCAAACACTAAGCGGAATTTCAGATCGACAACAAATAATGGACTCCAGATTTTGTAGTCAATAACCAAACATTTCAAATGCACTTTGATCTATATCAGCACCTACCTTATGGAATTTCATTCTCATGTGGATACGTAATTCAAATTCCCTTACTTCATTTTGAAATCGCATTAATGACATTCTTTCTTGACCAGAAAGAATGATATATTAAAGCCTCCAAATACAAAATTTTATTATTGTATCCAGTATTATTGTATCCAGAGATAATATCTATATCATTAATTCTACGTATGTATATATGATTTCTGACATGCATAAATGTGCATACCTGTATATAGTATATTGTTCATATATGTACTTGTTGACCCTTATAGTTACATACATTAATCCATTTTTAAATCTTTTAGAGTGCCTTTATGAGTATATCTGAGTGTAAGTGACTATTTGAAACCATAACCTGAGAACTTCGTGGCAGGTGGGTCTTTCATGATCGAATGTGTTATCCTCGTTAAATAAAGATTATTATTATTATTATTATTATTATTATTATTATTATTATTATTAACATAGCTTTTCATCTGATACAAACTGTATCGGATGAAGGGATGCATGACCAGCTTAATATTGGAAGTATACACCAGAGAAAAACAGCACGAATAGCGCTACAATCAAATGATGCATCCGTTTTTAATGTACAGTTTATTCACAGGATTGCATTTGAAGACTTTGTCGCAAACTTCAATGAAATTCAACTCTGCCATTTACAGCCGGACGCACTCCACCAGGAATTGGCTAATAACAAGGTTACAACATACACAATTACCATAAAAAGTTGTACGATATTCAATGTTTTGCTTTCGCCATTTGTTGAAATCTCAAGGTTGTAAATCCGTCAGCAAAGTCAAACAGTAGTTTTAATTGTTCTGATTATATAAATATCTACCTATTATCTATCTCTATCTCGGTCTATGTATAGACATACATAAATATGTGTACATTTGTATGTTTACTTATATGTAATTTTATCATAGTTTTTTCTCTGCTTTTGGGGTATGAACTGTAGATTTTTTCATAGTTTAAGCATTAAAATTTACAAAAGATCAAGTCTTTGGTTGGAATAAGCTGCTTTACATTATATTGGGACATTTATATTTACGTCTTGTATATGTGGATTTTACACGGTAGTTATGGTCTTGAACTTTTCTGTTATACATTCCGTGAAACACCTCAAAACCGAGAACTCTTGGGAACAAATTAAGTTTCCGGTTTTGATTGGGGGGGTGGGGTGTTGGCTTGGGGTATCGCAAATGTGAAAACAATTTCACAAAAGTGAAGAACATAATGTCTTTTTACATACAAGTAGATGTACAAGCACATAATCATCGACACCAGTCTTAATTTGGAGGAAAAAGTAGACTTTACAAGCCAAAAAAGTAATGTTTTTTTCCTGAGTTGAGGAAAGTATGTGTGCGTGTGTGTATGTGTATGTAATAGTGAAGCACTATGTGACGAGAGAGAGAGAGTATTATGTGTAATTATTACAGAACAACTCTGTGTGTGTGTGTGTGTGTGTGTGTGTGTGTGCAACAAATTAAGAAAGCGGTTTACTTTGTAAGCTTTCATTGAATAATTAGCCGTTCAACTTGCATTCCTTCTGAATTTTCTGTCGGTCTCCATCGGTATCGTATCAAATGCGAGGCCGCAGGCCTGGTTATTCAAGCCCGAGAATTTATAATTTGTTTTATTGTTGTTGTTCTTGTTGTTGTTGTGTGTTTTATTAAGAAAAACAAAAGTTGCATTAATGCAAATGATTAGCGCCAAAATTATATGTCTGTGAAAATTAGGATTGCACTGCATCTGTGCGTGTTTCTATGTTCATATTTACTTCACCCAGTTTGGCTTGGAACCACTAGATTGACACATAATTAGATTGATCCTATTGAGTTTCAGTTTTATGGAACTCATTTTAGTCCAAAATTTGGAATCGAAAATTCATTTAAGTTTACAGAGAAATAAATTTTGGTTTAAAGAGTTTAAAAATCCATGAGCAGAACTATGACTCGGCTTTAATGCGATTTCGGTTAATTGAGGTATATATATATATATATATATATATATATATATATATATATATATATATATATATATATATATATATATATATAGATATATGAAAACATTAAATCGTGAAATAGCAGGTAATTACAATGTACAATGTATCATGAACACTCACTGTGTGCAGTTAGTAGAAAGGAATACAACTTATGTATGTTTATAATTAAATGCAGACTAGTCCGTAACCACCAAGATAATGAAAATAGAGACAGGGAGTTCTTTAGTGCCATAATCAAAGTCATACTATAGTATTATTATTATTATTATTATTATTATTATTATTATTATTATTTCAGCTGAAGCAGAACTGGAGTGTGACGGTTGTCCATGATGCGTGGATCCGGGGACTGACTGCAGGAGGATGCGGCAACCCGCCTAACCAGAGTCAGTAATTCTACTTTGTCAGCGCTTTATCTTCCGAGATTTGTCATGTCTGTGTTAGTGAGAAAGCGGGATACAACAGTCAACAGTTTCTTAATGTTTTGGTTAAAGTTTCCATTTTCCTAAAGCCTTTGACAAATGGTCTTTTTGCTTTGGATGATTTATTATAAGGTCACGAGAGTTCTTTCAGAGACACACTTTTCCATAACTGGAAATTGAACATTCAAGTTATTGTCATTTCTGCATATATAAAAATAGATGAGATCCCATTGCCCTGCTCCGCATTCCTTCCATTGGACTTTTTGATGAAATCATTTTTATATAACTAATTCTGACCGTACATTGTAAGGATTTTACATGTGTTGCCTTTATAATTTATATTTTACAGACTTTTAACATCTTTAACTTTTATATTCTATCTTAGAGTACTTCATGTTTACATTTATTTGGAAATGTTTATCTTCCTAAAGATTTTGTGTAAGTCTTCTTTCTTCATTTGTAAACCTCATTTTAACCGCTGTTGCGCTGACATGCCATTAAATACTAGATACATACATACATACATACATACAGACAGACAGATAGACAGACATGCGTGCGGACGTGCGTGGGTACGTACATACATGCATGCATGCGTACATACATACATATATACATACATACATACATGCATCCATACATACATACATACATACATACATACATACATACATACATACATACTGATTGTTGACCGCTCCAATGGCCTAAGTGGTTAGAGCGTCCACCTCAGATGCGGGAGGTCGCGGGTTCGAACTTCCGCCGAATCATACCAAAGACTTATAAAAATGGCACCAGCAGCTGCCTCGCTTGGCGCTCAGCATTAAGAGGTCGGCCTGATGTCAGGATAATGGGTGGGACATGATGCTAGACAGTGCTAGACATCTCTATAAACTGCCACAGACATTATTGCGAAAATTTTGTAAAGCTACATTAAAAATCCAAAGCATACAGACACACACACACAAACATACTGCTTGTTTGTACAACGTTCACGCGCTTGAGTGCATACATGATATGACACAGTATTCTTACGTCACAAGTAGCTTGACATTGTTTTACATGATAAAGAAAATATGCAGAGATTTTAGAACTATCATCAATACGCTTGAGGCGAAACACTTTTGATCTGTTCATTGCAGGGGTAACTGATTTTGTTTTACATGATAAAGAAAATATGCAGAGATTTTAGAACTATCATCAATACGCTTGAGGCGAAACACTTTTGATCTGTTCATTGCAGGGGTAACTGATTTTGTTTTACATGATAAAGAAAATATGCAGAGATTTTAGAACTATCATCAATACGCTTGAGGCGAAACACTTTTGATCTGTTCATTGCAGGGGTAACTGATTTTGTTTTACATGATAAAGAAAATATGCAGAGATTTTAGAACTATCATCAATACGCTTGAGGCGAAACACTTTTGATCTGTTCATTGCAGGGGTAACTGATTTTGTTTTACATGATAAAGAAAATATGCAGAGATTTTAGAACTATCATCAATACGCTTGAGGCGAAACACTTTTGATCTGTTCATTGCAGGGGTAACTGATTTTGTTTTACATGATAAAGAAAATATGCAGAGATTTTAGAACTATCATCAATACGCTTGAGGCGAAACACTTTTGATCTGTTCATTGCTGGGGTAACTGATTTTGTTTTACATGATAAAGAAAATATGCAGAGATTTTAGAACTATCATCAATACGCTTGAGGTGAAACACTTTTGATCTGTTCATTGCAGGGGTAACTGATTTTGGATAGCTTATGCATATGTGTGCATGAACCATTACTGAAGCTCAGTTGTTATGCGGTGAATGTATTACTGTGGAAAGCGTGGAGATACAATGCTTCACTGCAGATGTATTCCTATTTTCACCCTTAGGAAACAATTTCTTCTCTTTATACCCTTATCCATTATATATTAGATCAGAACGTATTTATTAATCACAGTTTTAAAACCAAATTAAAAAAGAAAAAAAATAAAGAAAATTCAGTTTTTTGTCAATGTTTATTTTTTTTAGCGATTGCTGACAAGCAGTTCAAGATGCTAGCGGACTTAATTTTATTAGCTCAACTGGTCATAGACCAGAAGAGTTTATGAGCTGGTCTATTGTCCGTCTGTTCGTTAGCACATGTTTGTTATCGTTACTCCTCCTAAACTACTATGAGGATTGCCATGAAACTTTATACACATATTCATCACATGGTCTAGTTGGTATTACGTGAAAATAGTGCCGCTCAGATATCCAATATAGCCGTCACAGTAGCCATCTTGAAAATCTTATAGCTACTCCTCGTGAATGAATGGTCACATCAGTATGGGGTTTCCACTTATAGACTTCTAATAATATCTAGTTGATTCTGAAAAAATAAGGACGACCTGCCGTTCAGCTTGGCCTCCTTGAAAATCTTGTTATTGCTAATCCTCCTAACGGTGTCACTCAGACATTGCCATTGGCTTATCACCAGAAGACTTCTTATGATGTCTAGTTGGTCCTAAATGAAAATGGTGCATATATGATGTCCGATATGACCTCCACACTGTCCGTCAGTGGCCATCTTTAAAATCTTACCATTGCTATTTCTCCTGAATGAAGGACCATTTTGCTAGGGGTCTTCACCAGTAGACCTCTTACGATGTTTAGTGTGTCCAAAATGAAATGGTGTTGATCCGATGCCCAATATGACCACAGCAGCGGTCAGTTTGAAAATATTGTTCTCAGTGCTTCTGTTAAGTGGATGGTCATATCAACATGGGCTTTTACTAAATAACTTCTTATGATGTCTAGCTGGTCCTAACGATGTCATTTGACATTCAATATGCCTGAGACAATGTCCATCTTGAAAATTTTGCTATCTCAGTTTCTCCTGAATGAATGATCATATCAGCATTCGGTTTCCACTAAAATATGTTTTATTATGTCTAGTCGTTCATACCTGAAAATGGTTCCGATCCCACTTCCAATGTCATATTGTGTCTCATTGGCCATCTTGAAAAATATTGTCATCTCCTAGATGCCGGTCATATCGATATTGTGCTATCACCAAAAACCTTCCTATGATGTCTGGTTGGTACTAAATAGAAACTATGCAAGTCTGCTATAGGATATGACCACCATGGCATTCATCTTGAAAATATTGTTATAGTTGCTAAACCAAAAACGAAATCCATATCAATATGAGGTTTCCATCAGAAGACTTCTTATGATACCTTATCAAGCCTTAATGAAAATGGTGCCAAGTTGACATCCGATATGTCTACCACAGTATCTCATTTGAAGATCGT
The DNA here is from genome assembly GCA_016617855.1 of Megalonaias nervosa. Classification (NCBI taxonomy): domain Eukaryota; kingdom Metazoa; phylum Mollusca; class Bivalvia; order Unionida; family Unionidae; genus Megalonaias; species Megalonaias nervosa. The sequence goes on from JAECUM010093394.1 coordinate 9,448, forward strand.
TTAACCGCTGAAGATGTCAAAGATGGTTTCAACAATCTGCAGTTAAAAAAAGGAATTGGTGTTATCTTGAACTCCTGGATATTCTTTTCATCCAGTAGAACGTCAGTCCCTTCGATTGGCTTTTGTTGTGTTTGTTGGAAAATGTGATTTTTAAAAAAAATTATTTGCAGAAGTCATCGCGAAAAGTACATAAACTCTAACACGAGATTTATAGGATTGAGCAACAGGCATAAGCATATTTCGAGCTCTCTCCTCCTTAACAATAATATCTGTTATAATGTGTCTGTGTGAGTAATGAAGGCATACTATACACGCTGACACACACAAATGTTTAAACTTGCTGCACACAACGCACTAGACATTACGAACGCAGCATGATTATACCCAAGGCGTACTTCACATTACCCTCCAGCAGGTGACTTAATAAATAAAATACTAATATGACGACATAAATGCACTGTACTACGGTGACAAGGGAGTAAACATGCAACAAAGCGAAGTCAAACAAACAACACAATTTATTGATTGATATTTAACTGCTTATCAACACATGGAAGGTATGAAAGGTTATATCGTGGCGATGCAGCTGGGGTAAATGTTATATACCCAGAATCACCGAACCGACTTGGTATTAGCAGCGTTTGAAACCCTCACCTTTTTGGTCGCTAGGCCAGCATGTTGAGCACAGAGTTACCTTGGCTGCAACGAACAAAGATGAGACCAAGCAACGACCAGACAGAACTTACCTCTATTCCTACAAGGCAACAAAAGCAAAGAACCATAAAAGCACGACAAGCACCAAAACACCACCCACAAACACAACAAGCACCAAAACACCAAACTGATTCAAAACAGAACTAATTGTTATAATATTTATCAGCTCTAACAAAAAATAATCAAAACTGCATTAGCAGGACTTCAAACCATGCATGAAATTTAGAAAATGTATAAAGAGATAACTAAGTCAACACTCTGCTGTCTTAAGGCTCGTGTAATCTTTGCAGGCCTCTACTGGAAGAATCCCCAGATTCGGTTTGAAGTAAAAGACCCGGATGAAAATAACAAGAGGGGTAAATGTACAGTCATCATATCCCTCACAGAGAAAGAGTCCGGGAATAAGAGTCAGATAGCTATAGGATTCGATATATATCAGGTAAGTTGATAGAGCACATCGAGTTGATATATTCCTCAAAACAGTACGATAACATTTCTTCACACTTCCTTATTCCATTAGCGTTATTTAAAGCAGTATTCCAATTATTGAATTGACACATCATCATTGTTACAGACTGGTTATCAAGAAAGCTTAGTTTGACAGTTCTCATGGCCAAAGTTGACACCCGATACTGTTTGTGCACGAAGCAATATAATGTTGTCTGTGGTGTCCTTGTTGTACAAGAAAAGTCGCAAGAAATGTAGCCCCATTTTCTTGGTGCAATTCGAACTATATTTTCGGTTTAAAATCTATTCATTGTTTGATTGAACAATGAATCAATTGATTGATAGATTGATCAATCGATTTACACCGTGTAAAACATAATGATGTTCAATGGATTATAGCCACCCTTACATGTTGTCCAAAGTACATGTACAGACGTTGTGAAAATGCACATAATTCAAAAGCAAAATTTAATATGAGGCTTGAGAGTATTCCTATTGCTGGTGTACCATATGATATTACAAAGCTAACCTAACTAAAACGTTCTGAATCTTTGTCAAGCAAAAAATTAGTTCACAGTTTTGAAACTGGGCAAATCGTCCAAAAGTAACCATATTTCTCAGGAAATACTATTCGTTTTGTAGATAAAAAACCCACAACATAGGCCCCTTGACCAGACTATTCCCAAGGATTGGCTTGTTCGGAGGGACACTTCAGGTACCTATATATTCTACAGGGAGGTGTGTAAACGGTTTGAGTTTGCCCCCGGACATTACGTCATTATTCCCAGCACGTTCCATCCGCACGAGGAAGCTGAGTTTATGCTCCGAATCTACACCGAGAAAGAGATAGATTCAGAGTAAGTAGTTATATCAAAGAAAGTAGCTTGTTAGAAGTGATTGTGGTGCGGTTGTGTGGGTGGTGGCTCTGGAAAGGATGACACTGTGTGGCCTTAGGTAAATTAACATTAGCCGCTGAAAACGATGACACTCTGGAGACCCTATGGGAAGTTAACACTGAGCTCTTGTGGAAATTTAACATATGAGAACGGCATGGGGGCCTTACGAGGACTAATCATACGAGATTTATGGAGCTCTACAAGAACTGAACACGTACTGTTTATGGGGCAATACAGGAATTGAACATGAAAAATTTGTGGAGCCCCACGTGAGTTAAGATTATGGGGCCCTGTGTGAAATCCATGTCAGAAAGGATCGAGGTTTTCTTTGGTCGCACGGAAATTTAACATGAATGGGGGGGGGGGGGGGCCTTATGGAAATTAAACGATTTGCAAAACGGATTAAAAATTAAATTGCACAGGCTATATAAATGATTCCCTTATGCTACCTAGATATTATTTATCACTGCTTATCTCAAGCAGCAATAATTTCTCTTCGTGTCAGCTTACTTTCAGAGCATTAGCTGTATATAGAAGACAACAACTTTTATTTCAAAGCTGGCACTCACGTTGTCTTTACCGTTTACTCCTTTTGAATGTTTTCTTTTCTAAACAGTCAGACAAAACAATCTGTAACTTGTTAATTATGTTAACCTGAAACGCATTCCTGCAACAAAACAATGGTCCTTCGCAGCGATTATCTGGCTAATCGCCATTGAGAGTAGTAGTGGTAGTGGTAGTAGTAGTAGTAATGGTAGTGGCAGCAGTAGTGGTAGTACCAATTTAATAATATCAATAAATTAAGTCTGTTTAGATCATTCAATATGTCTTTTCACTATTTAAAATGCATTGTGAACAAAAGCGATACAAGTATCAAATAAACACCAGACAATATAAAATACTAGATGTTGCAAATGAAATAAAATGAGGACTTGTTTTATTGTCTCATGTCCCTAATTAGGGGAAATTAATGGTTTGCCAAAGTTTATTCTGTGTATCCGCGGGCAGCAAGCTAATACAATTGCCTTATTAATACGTCTAATGAGAACGCTTCCTTTCTATTCTTATTACTTTTTGTAATCATATATTTCGTAATTCTCACATTGGTCTCTGCTTGTACATTTATTGGTGCAATGTTTCATCCATTCATTCTTATTTTTACTCATCCCTAATGTCCGTCTGTTTCTGAATTCCTTTTTTAAATTCCTATTAATTTTAAATAATGAATATTAAAGTCGCGGACAGAATTAATTCGACCTTTAATTATAATCGAAAACAAATTGTCAGTGAAACCTTAAGTAATCTCTCTCTCTCTCTCTCTCTCTCTCTCTCTCTCTCTCTCTCTCTCTCTCTCTGCAATGTTTGACAGTAAACCATGTCTTATTTGTCAATGAGAAAATTATATGGAAAAAAATAGAAGTTTGACACATTTTGTTGTTTTTGTTCTAAGTGAGTATCACTTTTCACAACACAAGATATCTGACAAAGAATAATAACTTTTGTGAGGCAGTCAAAAACTTTTAGAAGCCTGAAAACTGCTTGACAAACAAATTCAGTATTATATAATGGTGCATGTCAAAATTTTACTTGCTCGTGTCATACCAAAGGCTGGAACTGATCGCATCTGGATCACTATAATTTGCATGGCATTGAATGGTTGCTCAGACTGACAAAGTATGTGTCCAGTAGTCTTTATTTTATGTCAGGTGACTCTCAGTCGGCAGGAGGTCATATGACAGCCTATCCGATTTATTTACTTGACCAGCCGCGAACCCAGTTCATCTAAGTGAAATATCTATGTATTTTTAGCAAGAAAGTATACGTTTTCGGGCAGTATACGTAATTTTCTTTCAGATTATGGTCTAACATGACGAAATTTAAGCATTTTCGCAAATCCTTTAACATTGCGACCAACTGGTATCGGATTGGGGCCCTTTAAAGAACTTCATGGTACAAATGGTAAATGTATAAACGGGGCGGTGGAAATTTGATATGAGGATGGGACATTATGGCAGTCAGTGGGAAGTTATAAAGATATGGGTCACCGTGGCCATCTGTGAGAATTTCACATTACGCATAACACTTTTAGGCTCTTGGGAACTTAACATTGGACATCTTCGCTAGTCAAGGTTCCCTTACGTTAACCCCATCTACACCTTGGCGAATCCAGCAGATATTTCTGTGCTTCGGGTCTGTGAATTTCATTGGATGCGGCGGCAAGCCACCGCATCCAATCAAAATTAAGTTGTTCAGATTTGAAGACTGTTCCTACATTATCGAGGCTAGGGAAGCACATAGCTTGAATGGACTCTTAAATAAGCAAATACGCCTGTAATAGCTTCTCTCTGGTATGTAGTCATATTTTCGATGTTAAACTTACGAAATACCCTTTTGAAGTCAGTTTCCTCCACCGTTTTCGGCCGATATACAAATGCACCGCTGTTACACGCTATTGGTTAGCTGGCATTATATACTAAGGGAGGCAACTCATGAAATCCAATAGATGTCTCTAGAACAAAGCGCTAAAAGGTGTGTAAATAGGGTTAACATATCAGAACCATGGCTAGCAAAGATGAACATTGGACGTTATACGGCAATATTGGTCTTATGGAACGTTTAAGACTGTGTATGACATTATGGAGTTTATGGGAATTTAGCATGATGGGACACTAAGGTGTATGATGAAGCCTGAACAGTGAAAGGGATACGATTGTTCTCGACTGTGTTGGTTTGTATGCAGTGATCCTATACACAATGTCGATTAAGTTTTATATTTCTTTTCGCTTCTGTTCTGACCTTTAACGTCACTATTGGTGAGCATATCAACAAGATTTCTACACTTTGTCAAAACAAATCTCACAAGTTCTTAATATGGATGTGTCGTGTGTTCTAATATTGAATGGGAGTCAAACTTGTTTGTCTTAACTTCACTGGTAATTAGCCAGAACAGCCTATGGGATAGCATTTTGTCTGTCGTCCGTCAGTCCGTTAGCGCAAGTTTGTCATCTCTACGCCTCTTCCATTACTTGGCGGATAGCCACAAAACTTTACCTACACATTCATCTCATGGTCTAGTTTGACCTAAATGAATATGGTGCCGCTAAGATATCCATTATGTTGCCACAGCAGATATCTTGCTACTGGTGTTAGCGCTGCTCCTCCTGAATGGATGGTCATATTTACATGCAGCAAGAAGGTGGTTTTTTTTGTTTGTTTTTTTTTAAATAGACGTCTCATGATGCCTATTTGGTCGCAATGAAAATGATGTATCTTATACATCCAATATGGCTTCACGACGGCTGTCCTGAAAATCTTGTTACCACTCCTACCCTAGAATTTATGGTCATATTGACATGCAGTTTGCATAAAAAAAAAACCTTTAATGATTCATAATTGGACCTTATGAAAACAGTGCCATTCTGATAGTCAATATGTCCACCAAAGCCACAGATGTATCCGCTTCTTAGCGCTGAAGAAGATAGCTTCAACACTGAACAGTTAAAATAAAGAAATGGTTTTATCTTGAATCTTTGACATTTCATTTCGGCCAGTGGAACGTCAGTCCATTCAACAGAATCTTGTTATAATAAGTACATTACCGATAAATAGGAGAAAGTAGTTTCTTCTTAAAAACTTTAAATACGTGCGTGAAGGAACATGATAAGATCACACATGCACACACACAGATATATATTAGCAAGTGATTCTGAACTGTATAACCGTCTCATGCCGAGTCCCTTTATGTAGTGAGGGAGCATACCATGGTTGAATTAAACTTTAACGACTATCTTCATGAAATAATGAGGAAATGAAGCGGCCAAGACCAAATTATATGTCGTCCGACACGAGAAGATAAGTGTTGGCACAAGTTAACCCTTGACGAAAGGATGATCTATCCCTAGGCGTCACCATCGTTATCACTGTCACTACCACAACCACCACCAATGCAATCGCCACGACCGAGATAGTCAAGATCTTCTAAGAGTGGAGATTGTTCTGTTGCCCCTAATGTTTATTTTCATTTCAAACTACCAACACTGTGACATCTGGAAATATTTGAAGACAACCTACAATTACACTGCCAAATTGAAAGATTATCTGTCCGAAGTCCACGCAAAGAATGCAGCCACGTTTATTACGATTGCGATGTTCTATCACCCAGGACAGTTGTAAATCTTCTATTTGGGACGAATTTAGGAACTTAGCTGAGTTAAAATCTTCCAAGTTCATCGACCAAATCCAATACGTACATCAGTCCAATCAAGAGTTCGACAACACCAATGGATCAGCAATCGTGCATGCGACTCATATTTAACCTCCTTCTGATAGATAACGACAACGTTGCAAAGTCTTGTGGAACAACTCCCGACCACCAAATGAAGTATCGTCTAGGTTGACAAAGACAAAGATAATTTTGCGTTTAGCGCGCGTTATCGTGACAACTAAAGCTCATGCAGAAATTCCGATTTACCATAATGGGAATGACTGTTGGTGGGCATTTGAAAATTACGGAAACCTAGACAACGGAGACAAGCAGAGACTCTTTTGGAACAAGAATAGATTTCGAAAGAAGTCATCGCAGAGCCCATCATATGAAGAAAATGTAAGAAGTTTTTACCCCTAGCGTTACTTTGAAAATGCTACCTCCAAGTCATACGTGAAGATGATCTGTTTGGAGAATCCAGTTTCTCAGACTTAAAATATATCCATGTTTGTCATCAACAAAATCATTTCGACTCTATCACCAATATAAAAGATTTCCTCAGATTTCCCTTTGCGAACAATGTGGCCTAGTCTTCAACAGTCAAAAGCAACATTTACATTGTGGACTGGGATGTTGTCACTGTTTAGCGTCTGTCCCTTTTATTCTTGATGGAAATGGGTTGATTTCGTGCACCACCTGTTGACGCCATTTGTCAGTTGAGCGTGTTATAATCGACATAAAATTTTTACGAAAATATTTTTCGTAAACTCTTAGCAATGCTCTGTTCGATGGCCAGAAAGAAAGAGAGAGAGAGAGAGAGAGAGAAGAAAAATTCAGTCTCTCTTAAAGAAGGTGTCACTCATGACGGTGTAGATACGGCTACATCTTGGGGAAGCTCTGGCAATGCAAGAGGTACGGGATGCTGTAAGAAGACAGACGGAGTCTAATTCTGGGACTAACGAACTTTATTGATATAGATAGATATATAAAGCTACATTCTAGAGATACAACTTATAAAACCTTTATATTGAAAAATACATACAATACATATTGAATACTTTTCCTTCGATCTTACCAACTTCATACACTTGTGTAATTTCTGCATTTTAGAATATAATACAAATAATTAGATATCGCTTGAATTCAAAGAGCATAAAATTCAATAGTTGCGATTAATGCAACAATCATTTTAAAGAAATATATTTTACTCAATTTAAATTAGAATACCGACTTGGAATAGATTACTAAACATTATTCTTTATTACTTAAAGAATATTTTATTCCCAAATTAAATCTTAGCATGAAGTTGGTAGCGAATTCATCTTTTCACCCTAATACAAATACAAATGAATATAAATTCTTAAAAACAATTAAACATTCCATTACATTATAATATTAAAATAAAAAGAGAATTCACAAGAATATTGCAAACTACGAAAGTTACCACAGAAATCTTTAACTTTTAAAGGTACTTATTCATTAAGAAATTTACGAACACAAACGATTCTCACCTGTAAGAAGATAGACGGAGTCTCTAATTCTGGGACTAACGAACTGAAGATACAAGCGGCTCGGCACATTATTTATACTGGTTCAAGATACCTTGGCCATTGAGTACCAAATGCAACATGTCAGTATCATGCCGGCACCGCGTGCACCTGTCCCAAACCAGAAAGAGTTCCAGTCTATCCTGACAGAAACGAATGTGTTCCATCTGCTTCCAGTCCATCTTGATGGAACCGAATGTGTTCTATCTGCCTCCAATCCATCTTGATGGGATCGAATGTGTTCTATCTGCCTAATCAGCATTATATTGGTTGAACCCTAGCTAACTAAATCAGACAGAACGTAGAATATAGTTCTAGTAAATAAAGTTAATCTCCATATATTTTAGTGGAAATTACTCCCAATATAATTTAATGAAAAATTAATCCAATGAAAAATTAGTTTTAATACAATTTAGAGACAATTTCAATGTTATTAATTTTTACTCAAAAATTCTATCCTAATAATACCTTCCGGGTCATTTGAGCTGAGTCCTCGAGGCTCGATAAAGAGAAAAATTACATTCATACAAAGAAGGTGAAGTTATTAAAAATCAAAAATACAATGCATTGTTAAAATAGTTGATAAATTTCAAAAAAACACAATGAAAAATCATTGTGGTACATTCTGTGGAGTTCAAATAAAAAACACAATGAGAAAAACACTGTATAATATTCAGTTAGATACAAAATGCAATAAAAAGAACACTGCAAAATTTTTATTAATATTCAAAAGAATACAATGAAAAGTACATTTCATAATATTTAGTAAAATTCAAAAATACAATGAAAACTACACTTTACAATATTTAATAAAATTCAGAAATACACTGAAAATAATCGGGCACGACATTAATAAAAAAATCAGAGAATTTTGCAATAGCCAAAAGGTTGTAAAATATTCAAGAAAATTCTACACAATCTACTCCATGACTAGTCCTGTTAGACAATTATAGAAAGTTAATATCAGCATGCAGTTCTTGTTTTCTTTATTTTCTTTTTATATGTTAGTTTGCTATTTTTTTTGTTATTTTTATTTTTTGTATAACATCAGCAGAAGATATTTATCGGTGACTACGGTTATTATTTTGCTTCAACGAGTGTGGTGAAAAAGAACTCTCGTTGTTCTGGATAGTACTAGTAAGCCGATATTGAGTTTATCTTCTTATTGCATACATAATATCAATAAAGAAATATCAGAAACATTGAAGTAAAAATGTTTGCGAAAAGAATGGAGTAAGAATTTGGAATTAATCAAGTCTAAGGAAAGTGAAAATTTTAGTGTCCTACTCTAATAACCATAACGTCAGTTCACTTGCAATAAAACCTTGACCTGTGTGTGTATGAACTAGAAATTGCATTTAATCTAACCTATGAGCAATAAGTGAAAATATTAAAATCGTAAAATTGATTCGGCATGGTCTAGTGCATCATTAAAATCGTAAAACTGAGCGTGTATTACTGACGTTACTTGTGACGTGTGAAAGAGAATGTATCGCCGTTATCGTTTCAAACAAATCTGACTCCGAAGCTGATCGTATGCAGGGCAATAGCTGCTCAAAAACTCGGTGTCGAGCAATCGCTCCGACACTTTGACTATTTAATCATTTTAGAATACATATATACGTATATAATGAGCAACACGACAACATCGATTGATGTTGCCAAACCAGGGAAGGAAGCACCTCTTCTGACTGGTTTGAAGGCATTAGAGCCGTTTCTATGGCGTTATCGCCGAGACACATTCATATGATTTCATATGAAAACGTGAGAGCAAAACCTCAATAACATTATTGAACACTACTGGACTACAAAATAAACAACAACTGCATCAATAACGTTTGAGACGGCTAGGCGGAAATTACAAATCTCTCTAAGATAGGTAAATACGGTACGACTTGTTATACGTGTTGGTAGCGAAACATATATACGGTGGTTTCAAATTTCAGTACGAACAGGTTTGATGTAAATGCTTAGTGTATGGAATGCAAGTTCAAGTCAGTAGGTTCATTCACACTCTCTATAGTAGAAATCTTAGCAAGTGTGACGTATATTACTGCAGTAGGTAAAAAAAAGTTATTGTTACTGAATGAAAAATTAAATATAGCATAAATTAGATTAGTTTTTTGGAAATAGTTTGAAATTAACACACTAACTTTGCAATTTGTATTTCAAAAAAACAAAATAAGATATAGCAAAAACATACCTTTGTGAGAATTATCACAATCCAGAAATATTCTTCCTATGAAACGAATTAGATATTAAATAGCAAACAATACATGTATTGACTGTAATACTGAAAGAGTTCAAATTGTAAAAGTTAAAGTCATTTTCACTGGAAAGGAAACTGTCAATGCTGCTGTCGTTGATCTGGGGCCTGGCGGAGATGTCGCTGTTGGACCCATGGAAATCTGTTTATGGCACGGATAGATGTATTTCAGCCTGGGTTGTAGATAGCTCGAATTCGGGGCTAGACGAGGTACTGTTTGCATTCGGGATGTCGTAATTTCAGGTGTTACTGCAAGATTAATTCTCACCGGCGATGTATGCATTTCTTTGCTGAAAATCCTCTCAGTTGTAATGAGTTCGTTCCCCTTGTGATGTTCCTGGTGCTGATGTTTCAGAACAGACCCTTCTTGTGGGCGAAAAGTACGAAAATCACAGAAGAGTTGTCCAGTCGTTGCTGAGTGACACCTTTTGTCTTGATATTCGTCCGTCATTCTTTTGTTTGTTCTCCAACCAATTGTTATGAAAAATTTGTTATCATATCATAACCTTCTTCTCATTTCTTGCTATGAGAAGGAAATACTCGTAGCTTTAAGAGATGTCTTTGCCCATGATTAAAGAGGGAGAGAAGAGAGTTCGGCTCTCTTAAAGATAAGTAGGTGTCACGCATAATAGTGTAGATACGGCTACATCTTGGGGAAGCTCTGTAAGAAGATAGACGGAGTCTCTAATTCTGGGACTAACGAACTAAAGATACAAGCGGCTCGGCACATTATTTATACTGGTTCAAGATACCCTTGGCCATTGAGTACCAAATGCAACATGTCAGTATCATGCCGGCACCGCGTGCACCTGTTCCAAACCAGAAAGAGCTCCAGTCTATCCTGACAGAAACGAATGTGTCCATCTTGATGGAACCGAATGTGTTCTATCTGCCTCCAATCCATCTTGATGGGATCGAATGTGTTCTATCTGCCTAATCAGCATTATATTGGTTGAACCCTAGCTAACTAAATCAGACAGAACGTAGAATATAGTTCTAGTAAATAAAGTTAATCTCCATATATTTTAATGGAAATTACTCCCAATATAATATAATGAAAAATTAATCCAATGAAAATTTAGTTTTAATACAATTTAGAGACAATTTCAATGTTATTAATTTTTACTCAAAAATTATATCCTAATAAAATGAAATAGCTCCAGCAGTAAAAAACGTGCTTCTTAATTACTGTAAGTGTGTCAGAAATCTAGACCAAATGTTCGTACCAATTCGGAAGCCTTATATTTTAGTCTAGGATATAAACGATGTCCTGTTTGTCATCACCTCTTCGTTTTCGATTACCAGTGTTACGTTCTCAAATACACAACCATGCAAGACGAGGAGTTTTACAATCACATCAAGAAAAGAAATGGATCCATCTCTTTGACTTTATCGTTTTCGCTTTGAATGTTCACAGAACACTGGTATTGATATCCAGCTTGCACCCAGTATATTCAGGAACTTGTATTACTGCCAGAATTTTAGCGTACACCTTGGCGGACGAGAAAAGACATTTTGTGGAACCAACACTCTTCACGTTTTGCAAAATGAGTTTTGGACTCCAACGACGACTGGGACAAAGAAGAGTTAGATCGGTGCGGCAACTCATAAATACGTCACGGTGATCGCTAATATTCTCGAGTTCGAAGGCCAGTTTTGTTTGAAATATTCTGCATAAAATGGAACCGAATTTCCACAAGTCGCTATAAACGGAGCTAAAACCATTTGCTTGAAAACAGGAACAGTAAAGTTTAAAGGTTCTTTGAATTGCTTTGTTATCCACTTTAGGAAAATGCCCCCAAAGCGCTTAGAATTACTTAAATGGTTAACGGATTTTTTTTTTTTTTTTCATTTTTTCAACACAGAGAAAAATCAATACTTAGTGACATCACCTTTGCCTAACGCACGATAGTGCAACCCAGACTGTACGTGAACAGAGCAGTGGTGACTTTCTACACATGGTACCCGACGCGCTCTTCTGACACTTTTGACTTTCAAAGAGAAATCGTCATTTCTTGACGGTGAGATGTGGATATAGTACGACTTGTTCGTGGTAAATTTCGACAGTTGTTTGTTGAACACAATAGTATCGACCCTTCCAATGAAGTATCTGCTATCTCCAAAGCTTAAGTATTTCTGATGTACCGAAAAAATGTTTTGCCATAGAACACATTAGCTATCGTATCACCTCAAATTTATGAACCGGTGAGTCGTCCGCATTCGACAACGACCTTGTGTTGCTTGCATTGCGAACTCGAAACTCTTGATAAACGGGTACAACATGCCGGAAACGGCGAAGAGAAGAAAATCAATCCTTACTCGGTCGATGGTTGGGATTTGGAAGACCCACAGCTCGTGTATGACTTTCATGGATGGCTCTGGCACAGATGTGACGCTTGGTATCCTGACCGAAAACTGTATAATCTAAGTACAGAGTTAGCCACAAAAGGTTAGCTACAGAAGGCATTTGTGAAAGAAATTATCAAACATGTCAGATTTTGGAAGTTCATGGATACTATGTAGTGGAAATACGGGAGCACGAATACGACCGACGTTTGAAAAATAATGTAGAATTTTGACGCTTCGTCGATGACAATAGCGTCGTAGACATTGAGTCTTTAGATCCTCGCGTTAGTTTGTTTGGAGGACGTACCTATGCAATATGCTTGCCGTACGACGCAGACGAATATTGACGAGAAAATATTAAATATATCAACGCGTGTTGTTTATGCCCTTGAGTCTGTAAATGTTCTCGATTTACAACAGGTCACTATCATATTCTGACATAATATGCGGACGTCAAACACATTTTCCAGTACGAATAACTAATCGAATGCATTTTTGTTTCAACCTACAAACTTGTACAATCCCGAGTTGCTTCGTCATTACAAAGAAAAACTGATCTTTTCATTGTATCGAATGCGTGGTGAAACTTGTAATCAGAACCTATGCTGCCATATGGACTGATGACGACAAAAAGCGGGCTTCGACAGGAACGTGGGTGAGTTTGCGGTTGTTTTATCGAGGATACCATTTATTAAAAGTGTACAAAATATGACACTTTCCTACCACAAAACAATACAAACATGACTAATAGAGTCCATGGACATTTTTCAAGATAAGTCAACGACATTTTAAGATTGTAACGAGAGGATAAAAGTTATCCATCACTGTGTCACAACAAAGAAGAAATAGACAAATTCAAGTGATCATCATTGGAGAGAATCGAATTGGAGGATATGAAGCCCAGCGAGGGACAATATACATTGGTTAGAGTCATGCTTAATTGCTTAACTAGCTAAACGGCCATTATACCCAAGACGGAATGATTGATGGATCTAAATCGAGAATTCATTTGATAAACGTTAAAGTAAAGAAACACTCATCAAACACATCTTTATCATCTGGAGGAAAGATGTGATCCTGGTGAATTACGAAGTGAGTTTGTGGAAACCAAGGACCTTTCCAACGTGATCATTGTTGCTTCCGTGACAGCTAACGACCCTTTAAATTTGTATTCGGTTTTAAAGAAAATTGGATCGCATACTTTACCATGATACCGACAGTTATATGTACTTTAGTCGAGCTGAATGCTCTTACCTGCATATCGAAGACAACTATTTAGGAGCGTGGACCGACAAACATTCAGAAGATACTACTTTTAGTTTTGCAACGTGAAGGACCCACACTCAGCTCTAGTTCCCGGTAAAAAGATACAAACGTTCTCGTCAGAATCCATGTTCCAAACAAGAGTACAAGTTTGTTTGTCCGATCAAAAACCGCAAGTAAAATGTTGCAGAAAATGTATAATAAAAACACGTGCCATTTCCCGATTACATATACGTACTTTATGGTTATTTCTCAAGAGACATTCTCTTCTCGTCCTCCTGCCGATTCTGTCACTAGGGTCAGCCCCTAGATCCGCTTTAGAAACTACGGGGCAAGACTCACCTTACCCATCATCTAAATCCCGCCTTCCATAATCGAAAGCAGGACGAAGATGTCCTGTCAGTGACTCTCATGAGTTTGAAGCAGAACAGGTAGTGTGGCGCTTCCTCCACCAATCTGGTCCCTTACCTACTCCTACGTGTTGACCCATACGGTGGTGGAGAACTGGTCTTTTTACAAGGCAACAAACGAAGATTCCCGGCTTCTATCCTGGTAATTGTGTCCCAACCTCTAAGGCTCCGAAGACACGAAAATTCTCTCCATCTTGGAGAGACTCTATGGAGTTACTACCCGCTCAGATCTCATTGCTGTCCCACTCAGCCACTGTCAGAGAGCTTTGCTATGCCGAGTAAAGTGTAGTCCCCCTGCCTAACCCCTTAAGCCTACCACCTTGGACTCTGCTCTGCGGCGTCTTTAGTGGGCACTTCGCAGGTAACGTGGTACCGCTTTTCAATTAAGACACTGGAGGCATTACGGTTAGGTCACTGGTCACCATAACTTCGTGTACAGATCTTTTCCACTCAACCTTTTACAGCCTGCTGCAGTAAAAATGTCTGTTGCAAACCACGTTTCATCGCTTGGAAAGGCGAATAGCTAAACATCTAGCGTGTGTTATCCATGTTCATGGAGCTATCACTGGAGCTTCTGCACATCCGCATTGACGTTGCTCCTGACATTTCGAATGTCAAACTGGAGCACAGTTAAAACCTTCGGGTTGCTATCCTGGGTGTAGAGACCATTTTCGGAGAGTTCATTCGCTCCGTGCCTTCCCAGATACTGAAGGCCCAACAACAACGATCATCCGCATCCGCTCCGAGCCCGTCTAAGCCAGCCAGAAAGCTTCCCTCCGTAGTGGAAAATCAGCTACGAAATAGTGACAGGTGATTTATCGTTTATATTACAATTTAGTCATTTTTTAAATTTTAATTGTTTTTGCCGGGTGAGCGGAGGGATACATTAGTTTTAATCATGTAATAATTACCTGCCGTTATTGCAGGTTCCCTCTTACCACCCAACCCCTCTGATATACTATGAGTAATCTGTGTCCTTTAAAATGTATGGCTACTGCACATGAGCTTATGACTTCCGGGAGCAGACTAGGTCTGTGTTCTACTGGTTTAAACTTCCAGAATTCTCTGGAAAGTTCATCCTTTGGGAATATTATTTGTTATTATACGAGGGTAATTCCATCCCAGAAAAGGAAAGTTACGGAAAAAGACATGTAACGATTACGTAATTAAAACTGTATTACCCCCCTAAAGAAATAACTTCATATACTCTCGATCGATCGATCGATCGAACCCGAAGCGGTAGGATCTTTTATGCGATTAGCTTTATACTAGTGTTACTTTCGTGTTAGGAGTAGTCGACCAACTTTGACCGCCTGGTGAGACAATGATCTAGCATCGCACATAGGTTTAGTATGTGGTTCCACTGCATGAGCACTTGGTCACATAGTCTTCATACATAGTTAGTCAAAGACAAAGTCTATATCATTAGGAAAGTAAATTTATTAACCTTACGTAACAAAGAGTTTAGCGTTTTGCTCAAGTAAAGTATCAAATACTCGTAAGCAACGTGCGAGCAGACTTAAATAAAATCCTTCAATACAGAATGATCTTTCCAACAATTAAAATAACAGCAACAGCAATTATGACGATTTCACATTTTTTGCTGACAGGGTATTGGATGAAGAAAACAAACCGGCCGCGGTAAGTTTGGCATATTATTATTATCAATTTATCTTTCAAAATTCGGTAAAATTTATTTGGTTTGACAACTTCACTTACTTTCAGTACTGAATCAATTTAATTGTGTTCCAGAATTGCTGAATAAATAAAATTTAGGCTCTCACAAGATTTAATGATTATTGATCGACATGTATGACTATCCATCTTTTCTGACTGCTTGTTTATTTTAATGTATCGAAGTTCATCAAACGTCAGCTGTTTTTAGAATGATCATATCGCTTCAAGAAAAAACGAATTGACAGAGAATATTGCTATATAATGGATGCCAATAAGAATAAGAAGAGTAGTGCGATATATTAATGGAAACTGAGCCTTAAGAAAGCCGTTATTATGAAGAAGTTCCATAGATGAGAGTAACTTGATATGTCTTTCTTATATGCAGTTACCATCACCACGTGAGGACTTCCTATCAGAACTGTTCAAGAAGCATGCCGGATCTGACGGCAAAATGGATGCCAAAGAACTTAAAGAGTTTTTGGCAGAAGCAACAGCCAAAGGCAAGCATTCTTTTCCTCCTCCTCCTCCTCCTCTCTCTCTCTCTCTCTCTCTCTCTCTCTCTCTCAAATGCGACTCTCAAACCTGTACACAAGCACGCGATCGCAGTTATATTTATGTCAAGAATTTGCAAAAGTTAAACGCAACAACAACACTAACAATGACCTGTTAAATTATTAGGTGGTCGTGGTACAATTAAAGATGTGTATTACGTTTGCTGTTTTACAGTAGTAATAATGATCGCTAAACTTGCGTCATTGTTGTACTTAATATCGGGTACTAAAAGAGATAAAGAAAATTTTGAAAATGATTTGGGCCATTACATCCAATAAGCTAGATTAATGCTTTCATGTGAAATAACATCATATTTTATTGAGTAAATAGCCCTTCTTAAGCTTTAAATCAGCATTGTATTGCAGCTCTTCCCACATGACTGAATATGAATAGGTGAAAATTTTCAAACAGTACTTTAAAATTAATTTAAAAGGTATTTATTAAATCTGTTGGTCACTAAATTTTTATTATATTCTAATTGGCTGTCGTACTCAATTTTAATTCAATTTAATTTAATTCAATTTAATTTAATGTATTTAAGTATCTTGTTCTCAATGTTTATTAAAACCATTATCGACGGTGGACGTGATTTATTTAACTTTGGTCCTGAATGCATTTGAGTTTTAAAGAACATCGCAGTGTTCATCCAATAATCTGAAAGTATGTACACGTAGGTAACGGACGATATCTGTTTATCACAATCTGTTCCTTTACGCTATATATTTTAAGTTTGTTCCTAGTCAATAAAACAAGTTTTCTTTGTAGAATTCAAGGAACCGATAGTATTCAACGAAGAGGCGTGTCGCAGTCTTGTAACGATGCTGGACGTATCCTTTTCTGAATAATCACTTTCATTTTACTCTTGGTCTAATGTTTGCATCCAGATATGTTAATGTTTCTTGTCTTGGAGCATGCCAAAAAAAACAACTACTTTAAGCGGACCACAAACGTGACTCAGCATTAGTAATTTTGAAAAGAATCCGATCGAACCTTATATCTCACTCTTGTGAAGTCAGAACCAGAATTGAACAGTTTGGTCATTCTATTTCTAGTATACACTACCAGTTTAGAATACCTATACAGTGTTTTACACTTCAGAATTATGGTAATATAGGAATGTCGTGATAGACTTTAACACTGCATCACAATTTCACTGTATTTCCATGCAGACAGAACTTTCTTAGTATTGTAAAAATATACTAGTACATAACTCCATAGCTGAACATGTTCATTTGAATTTTTTAAAAATGATGAAGTTCACTTACTGAGAAGAAATACTGATTTAATGTTGTTTTTCCTATTCATCTGCATGTTTCATAAGTAAAGTTTCGGCATGCTTGTGTTATGCGTTATGCATGCTAATATACTAGCCAATAGCGTCCTGGTTTTAGCACATGCTTAAATACAGTCTAGTATTCGTTATCCAATAGACCAGTCAACCGTTCCGCGCTGTGTATGCGTGGTATGATATAGGTGATTCGACAGCGAGGCAACGTCAGCTTTGAGACTAAACAAAATATGATAGTTGTTTGTTTACTTTCAGGTCATAACAGTGTAAAGCATGCGCAGTGCGAAACCGGTGTGATAAAGCTTCATAACATACTCATTTAATCTTTCATCCATGATCTGACATTCGATATAGCTGTTCAATTTATACTTCTTTATCACACACCCAGATCCGAATTACTTGTTTGCCTTCTTTGACGTCTGCACGTAGATATTTTAGACGCAGTGAATTAAAATTTTATAAATTCCAGTTCGTTTTGAATTTCATTCATACAGTAAAGCTTATTTTGAAAGCTTAAAAAGTGGGTATGTGATAAATACAAAACCACGTTCATGTTTTGTACTGAGTCGGGGATAAAGAACTCGTTTGACATGGCATATGAATAGTCTCGGCCTGACAGCCTCGACGTGTCCCTGCGTCATATCAAACTCCTTACTTCCGCCTACTCAGACGAAAACACGTATACAGTTTCATGCCCTTATCTTCATTTTCAACATTAATCATTTACAAGTTAGTGTAATACACGAATGCTT
The DNA here is from genome assembly GCA_016617855.1 of Megalonaias nervosa. Lineage (NCBI taxonomy): Eukaryota > Metazoa > Mollusca > Bivalvia > Unionida > Unionidae > Megalonaias > Megalonaias nervosa. The sequence goes on from JAECUM010093394.1 coordinate 27,810, forward strand.
TGTATATGTTTATGCATGCTTTTTCCAGCTTGCATATATTCTTCTTTAATCACAGCATTCCCTGTAAACATTTTAAGCTTATTATGAGAGATTTAGGATTTTTAAAATATAAATTTATTTCTCTGCTTCATTTATAATATCAATAAAGTAACACCTTTAGAAATATAAATCACTACTTTTTAGGTTATTGTTGACAAAGGTTTGGGTATTCATTTTCATATCGATTATTTGATCTGGATACCATGTTCATATTTAGTTTTCCTGTTTGCTCTTCCATCTCTTCCTGTATATGGTATTTTAGCAAAATGCATATCTTTGATTGACAACTTAGTGATTACTTTACAAAATAACCATGGTGAGTATGACTTCTATAAAGCCTTGCTTGCATAACTTTGACTAGTAACAGTAAATTTCTGCACATTCATAAGTGGCACCAATTTTATGGGTCCTATTTGCATCCACCATATTAGGAGTGCGCACACAAGTAGGCATGGGATCTATAGGACATCTAACTGTAAAGAAAACTTACTCTACGAAACGTGCCGGTTGTTTTCCGTTCATTCTTTAATTCATTTTGTTCTTGTTTTGTGGTGTGAGGGGTGTGGTGGTGGTGATGGATGTGTAAGGGATCTCGTGAGAATGATAATAGAGCGTATTAGAGGAACAGCACCTAAATAAAATAAAAATACAACTTGAACCTTATTCGAACAAAGTCACATTGTTAACCTGATCCCACTGGTACATGTACTGGGCTAAATAAATGTCCTAATTCTCACCAGACTACCAATAAGTATCATGATTGACGTAAATCATATATACCGTGACCTAAATCATATATACCGTGACTTAAATCATATATACCTTCGGGTTAAAATTTTAATTTCATAGTTTCCCCAGCCATGGTATTGAAGTATGAAATCTTGAAACACATTATGTTAGTTTATCTTCATTTCTGGTATTCATATCATTCGGTATATGGTGGTGTTCTTTCGACAAGCAACTTAAAGACCACCCCCACCCCCATATATATATATATATATATATATATATATATATATATATATATATATATATATATATATATAAACGCACACACATCTATATCATCCATGAAGGAAAAGAAATGCCTTTGTTTTAGTTTAGTTCTGAAACCTCTTCACATGAAAGTTTTATTATTATTATTATTATTATTATTATTATTATATTATTATTGTTATTATTATTTGGTTGACACTACTATCTGAATATTAATTTGTGCAATAGATCAATCATAAACCCGCTTTTAAGATATTCCGAACAAATCGGTGAGTCTAAAGCAGGAGTAGGCAATTGCAGCAGATTCATGAAGATGATGTTGAAACACATTGCAACACATTTTAGATGATAAAGCAGTTTACTTTCAGACTCTTATCTGAAAAGTCTCTCTCTAATTGCAATGAATGTGTAAACACCTATTTTCCATACTCATATCGCAAAGTCTTTCAGTAATTGCAAGAAGTGTGTAAAAAAAAGGTATGTTCCATACTCATATCCAAAAGTCTCTCAGTAATTACAAGAAGTGTGTAAACTGTATTTTGTGGAACCTTAACTTTCTAAGCTTGATCAGTCTGGTTACCTGGAATATGAAGAGACCATTAAAGCCCTTAAGGAAATCAAGGCGTACAGGGTGTGTAGATAATGTGCTTAGCTGTATTAGTTATCATAAAATTTAGTCATTCTCTGAAATATCCTCATCAGAGTTTTAGTTATATAAATCTTTTCTTCTTTTTTTTAAAATTTCGACAAAATTATTCCGTTTCCGCATGCGGTAGGCTCAGTTAAGTTATGAAACAGGTGTGCTGTTTAAATGATGCACTGATCCGTGGGAGTATGTTCCACACATTGTTAATAAATGAAGTAAAAATAAATTACCAACATAGACTTTGCATAGATAGCATATCATTTTGGGGTCAAGAAAGTGTTCAACGAGTCTAATATCAAAACACGACAATGATAGCCAGGTCCAAAAGCCTGACTAAATTTTCATATCTATTCTGTAAACCAAAAGTAGTTCACCCACACCAAGGTATGGTTGTCGGTACGATCTGCTAAAAACAGTGCATAGCAACTGTGCTATAAGAGAGTAATCGCATGTAAAACTGGTATTTGTGATAAGCGCCTCGCAAGATTTGGAGCGATATGTGCTGCTAGAACTAAAGCTTTTAGCTACAAATTTATACTTCGTATCACCATAAAGACAAAGTCACAGAAATTAGATAGACCCATTAATTCAGTCCACCTATGCAAAATGTATTTTCTTTTATTTTCTAAACACGTTTAATTACCTGCCATTTTACAGCCTTGAAATGTAAGTGCTAGCTTTTTCCATTTTTATTAGCTTTATTAGTTCGTTTATGCTTAAAACAGCATAATTACAAAGTTAGCATAGTTATCAAGCACACGCATAGGTGTTTCTAATTAGTGTGTTTGCAATTGGCTGTTCCTGCACTGAGTATTTACGCAATCGTATAATATTCATGTCGGAAAACCTTAACACCAGCAGAAGGAGGGCACTGGTTTTATAAACAAAGATGAGTTAAAGAATGCATTTGCCAAAATCAGCACATTTCGGGTATGTATCTTCGCATGATAACCTAACATCCGCTTGATGCTGAATACCCGCATATGTGTATTATGTAGCGATGCTAAAAGTTACGCAATAGAACAATGCTCTTAGACGTCAGTACTGTGCGTCTGAACTGCATGTGGTCATTATAAATCTACTTTCTGTTGTTGTTTAAGACTAATCCATTTATTCAGTAATATATAATGCTCACACAAATGTTTTATTTTCATAAAATATTTTGGATATTCATGTTTTAGCTGTCATATTATACATAATTTCGTATAAATAGGGGAAAACAATCAATCATAAAACAACAAAAGTATGAACCCATTATAACTGTTTCGGCATTTAAAAATCATAATTTTTTTATTTCTCTTTCTGAAAATAATAAAATCTTGGCAAGTACACATTGTTGATCTTCTAATTCGACTAAGTGTGTTGTAGAAAAAAACAGAGATAGACGGCAGAGTTTCAATTGATACACAGATGGACAGAGGCATAGACGTACGTAGATCTAATTTTAAAAAGTGGGCACAAAAGTGAGACCGTTGATCACTTTTGAAATTCGCTTATAAAAGTTGTATAGTATTAGGCAGATGTGGACTTTAAAGAACAATTATAAAGAAAATAAAATATTAAAGACACAAACGAAAAACACCGCATTGCTCTTGCATGATATAAATTATGACGTATTTAAACGTATTTGTAATCTTTTTCAAATATATTCTCCTTTTTGCAAATTCCAAGATGGTCTTCCTGCAGTTTGATACGGACCACGACAACGCGATTGACACCATGGAGCTACAAACAATGCTTGGTCGGCTAGGTAAGGCTCTTGCTATTCTTGCTATTGTAGCGAGACACAAAATAATGATAAAAAATATATGAGAAGTGTGTCTTGTGTAGAGTGCGCGACTGGTTTAAATGGGTATTAATTTCGCTATGAGGAAGAAAAAGTTCAACTGGTTTATATAAGTAGGCATATAATACTTAATTAAGAAAAAGATGCATACGAAAGTGTTACGGCGATTTAAAGATTTTGAATGAAATGTGTTTAGCCCCGTCCTATACACTCTATGTAAACTATTGTCTTTCGACAGTCAATATCCTCATTACGTAATTTGTAAATCGGTTATCTGAGACCTGGCAAAAAATTCGAGTTCTTTTGCCTGTACATTTCACTTAAGGATACATTTGATTTTCTCTTATACTAAAAACGTAGTAGAATCTTGCTTTATGTCACCGTTCGAAAACATTAAGTTGTGCTTATTTTGCTAAAAGAAACTTAAAAGGAAGAAAAAATAAAATTAAAAACAAATTATTAAACACCGTACAAAGGTAGACAATTTAAGGTTTCTTCACCAAACATGCCTACCGAAATAACAATGCATTTAATTAGAGAATTAGGGTCCATCGATATTTATATTTCTATCGACTCGTTCCACTCAGCCCTTTACTAGAAATTACTGCACTACTCTTTAGAATGAAAAGTTACGGAAAGCCAAATTGGTGTTTATTTATTGGAAATACTAGTCATCTCAAAATATGTACAAATATATGTGTACAAAATTTGCAAATACACCAGAGATGTATAACGTGACCGGACACGAGTAACAGTAATAAACGTCTACGTAGAACATTTAAATTACTAAATCGCCATAACACGTTCGTCCAAATCTGAGTACCTGACGTGTTCTTTATACCTTCTGGTGGTTTCTTGTTTTGTTTTGTTTTGGGGTTGGGGTTCGTTTATTTTTAACTGAAATTGTGTGAATTTTGTATTTCTGTTGTACGACACGTATAAAACCTGTTAGATACTTAAGTAATATTTTGAAGAATATGAACAAATCTCGAAACAAGTGATCCAGAAACACTGGTAAGGCTCTTTCAACTTACACTGTTATTTCACTCTCCTCCATATTCTTGAAGTATGCTTTTGTTACTCATGGTGCAGGATTTTGTTAAGGGTTCAATATTAAAAACATTTTTCCATGATTATTTCATGCAGGTCTGCAGGTCAGCAGAATGGTTCTTAGCTCAGTTGTCAGAAGATATGGCGGGAGAGAAAGAACACTGGAACTTCAAGATTTCATCATTGTTGTCTGCAAACTCACTTCATTGTTTCGTAAGTAATCACAGGTTTACTGTCGCGCCTGCGGTGAATCTTATAAATGAATAATGATAATAACATGATAGACATCAGAGGCATGTTCAACGGGATACAAGAAGGATCTCAAGTGATCCTTTTGTCCAATATTTAGATCCTGATGCTGGTAAAAACATTTCAAGCGATTTCTCTTTTTGACTAGGGGTGTGCATATCACTTTCCACTATTCTTTTTTCAGACTTGTAGGCCTATATAACAGATGTTTCAGTATCAACCAGTTGATATTCCTACGTGGACAGTAGCAGTCAAAACAACATCATCACACTGTAAACATATTAATACTCTCTCTCTCTCTCTCTCTCTCTCTCTCTCTCTCTCTCTCTCTCTCTCTCGTAATTTATATTTTAAAGCGTGGGTGCAAACGTTTGCAACGAAATATGTTCTTAATATATGTTTTCTTCAACAGATATATTCCAAGAACAGCAAAAGAAAACCGGTGGACCGGATGACGTGGCACAGTTTACCAGGAACGAGGTCTGTGTAACAAAATAAACACAATATTTTCAATGATTATATTGCCATGCAGGTAACATATAAACTATACTTATAATTTAGACACATATCAAGACTTTGTTTGTACCCACTTAAAATCATTCCTCAATAAAATTTCTTCAGTATTTTCGGGGAAAATCCAACCCTCGCTCTGTTTGATGCCGTGTATTAGGACTGATTTAAATATATTTTTGGGTCTATTAGGGAAGCATTTGGGGCTCCGAAACAAGTTCACCAGATTAGGTTCAGAATTTCTTTAATATGTAAGTCACTGAGAGAGAGAGAGAGAGAGAGAGAGAGAGAGAGAGAGAGAGAGAGAGAGAGAGGACTATGGGTAAAATACATGAATACGCGCGATCCATGTAATAATATCAACATGATTCTTACAGTTAATCATTTATAAACCTATCATGAAAATCGCTTGGTTTCCTTAATATGTACAGCTTTACACACTTTACAGTTTAGATTATAAGATAGTTGATCTGAACTGTAAATAGTAGCTCTATCGTAGCAGGCAATAGTAAGTGATTAAGATTAACATAGAGCAGGCAAAAGTGGGTGATTAAGATTTAAATAGAGCAGCTCTATCCTCGCAGGCGAAAGTAGGTTAATTATATTTAGAAATAAAATCATAAGTAGATTTCTATAAGGGCAACTGTAAAAAAAAGAATGTGATGCTATTTTCGGTGCCTCACTACAATTAGTTGACGATGATTGAATTACATGGTTAATACATAATTTATTATTAAGAATATTACAATTTTTACAATTCTTGTATGGAGATAAGGTCAAAATAATAAGTGACCTCCTGGATATTTCTAACAAGAAATTTGGAATTTTTAAATTATAAATATTTCTTTTAGTATATCTTGTTAAATGGGCAGCAAGAGGTGGTATCAGAGACACTACTTCACTCTTGCTTGTTATGTTTTCTTCCGGTTGGAATTCAAAATTATTTTATTCATTGAGTACACTGAGTTATTTAAGACACTGTATTACGCTACACATATTAATGCAAATAAACTGACTTGTGTTTTAAACTGAAAAATGGCACACACTATATGTTTGAAAGAAATGTTTTCTTTTCCTTGTTAATTTTCTAAGTAAAATATTTTTATACTTACATGTTTTATTTCTTTTTATTTTCAGTTCCTGCAATTCACCATGTTTTGTTGAAAATTACTGATGATTTGGTTTTTTGAGACGTGTCGGATGAAAAGTTATTTTTCGTGAAAGAGAAAGGTCGTGTGGCATTCGGTTTATCTACGGTTATAATCGTCTTAATAGGAAGGGTCAAATAAACAACCTCTTATGTTTAACGTCAAAATAGGTAAAATATAGCCGCAGACATTTTGGTACTTGAAGATGATTTTACTTATTAGAAAATTAAATTCCTTTCTAATAACAGAGGTGGTTTGAGAATAGCAGCAGTGTGGGGTGTAAACAATATTGTTTCTTGAATGTAAATGTACGCGAAAGACAGCAAGTTACAGTCTTTCATCATCACAAAAGATTTCCTTTCAATCAAAACTTAGAAGAACACAGTAATATGATGAATAATGCATATATGAAGATACAGTATAGCTTTTTAAGTTGCTGTGAAACGTTTTGGCGGTTTTCTTTAATTAACATTGTTTTCCTCATCAATACTCCATTGGAAGGTTAGGCAGATAGGTTATTCCTGTTTTTCTTTAGGAAAATAAGAAAATATTTTAAATCATCTTAATTAAGGTAATTTTTTATATATTAGAGAAAGGCACATATCAGGATGATGTAAACTTCGAAGTAGAAGAATTTCTGTGTGTAACTTTGTATACAAATATAAATGTGTTTTTTATCTACATCTCATAGTTATTTGTTCTCTGCATGTATATTTGGAAGCTCTAGTTGTGAAATCAATCAGATGCTTATATCATTAAATAAAGAAGCTAAATATTAAGAATGGGTTATGTTATATCACCGTATGATATATGTCACGTGATCTGCATTTCGCTGATGTACTCAATAAAATGTATCTTTGTTGATATACTGTTTTATAAAAGTGCGTGATGTATGAGAATAAAATACAGTGTGATTTCTTGATGTTTATTTCATACACAAATACTGATCCTAATGCCTTCAGACAATAAATATGTAAGTTGTATCTTGTTGTAACTATATTCCCATTCTGAAACTCCCCATTAACTCACGGTAATTATATGATGGCATTTGTAGTCACGTTTATTAACATCCATATTGTTTTCTGTATTAAATATTTTCTGTGATTGATAATGCATGTCATCATTTATTACTTCTTACGTAAAAAGAATATAAAGATTTATTCGACTCTGCCGTAACTGAAATATATGCTTAATTGTTTTTAGATGGATTACTGAAGATTCCTAACCAAATTACAATTTTTGATGAAAAAAGATACAGAATAAACAAAACAATATGAGCACATAAAAATAAGAGAAGAGAGGAGGCAAGAGAGGTCATTAGCTTGGAAATGAACAGCCAAATCTCCAAAGCACCGGAAAGCCAAACCTACAAAATGGGCCCATACACGTAAGAATGGGCCCATACACGTAAGAATGGGCGCATACACGTAAGAGAGCAAGCGAAAAAGATAATTACTTTGAACTTTAACTATAGTTGTTCAGTTTTCAACTACTGAAAACTTAACCACTCAAATACGTGCACCATATGTTATTGCTGCAACAGAGAGAAAACGGAAAACCTTGGTACAAACGACGTAAGGAATGAGCATAACAAGCAAGCTACAATCGCGGATTCTCTGTCGCATTTTATCACTTAATAGTCCAGAACGATGCATTTAAGTGCAGTGAAGAAAGGCATTTAAATTTACAACAGTTTATTCACCTTAAAAATCAAAAGCACAGCAAAGGTATGTGTAAGAAAACTCGAAAGCTATAAAATAGGTAATTGATAATCACATCAATGAATATATGAAACGAACAAATAAGGAAGGAAAAGAGGAACTAAGAATAGAAGAGGAGAATAAATAAGTAGGCAACGAAACGGACGAGAATAAGAGTGTAAATATGCTATAAATTATGCGTAAGTTGAGGAGGATAATTTGTGACAATTGCAGATCATAAAAGTTAATACACAGGGCTCCTTATCTTTGACCTTCGACTGCCGTTAACCAATGCACAAATATTTAAGGAGATTAAAAAAAATCTACTATCCAAAAACAATATTTTTGCATATAAACACAAAATATATTTGATTATTACACTTAAAGACTTGAAAGTGGTTTTCACGTAAAAGATACAGAGCACAGTTTCATATGAAATTCTAACATAATCAAATTTAAATGGGCTGTGTTGGTGGCAACAACTGGAGGCGGAATACCCTATATTGGCATTTAGCTGAGCAACGTTTACCAGAGTTAGTAAATTCGGCATTCAGTTTCAGTTCAACAATGAAAACAGAAACATTTTTAACAAAACTGAATGTGTAATAAGCATTATTCGTTGAACAAGTTTTAAAGCCAACCACACAGGTAAAATATGGAACATTTTGACATAATCGGAATTAACTTTAACATGACCAAATTATTATTGGAGATGCATTAATGAAGAGTTTGCATCTGCTTAACAACTAGAAGCTTTTAAACTGAATTACAGCATTGGAACTGGTACTGGTTAATGCTGGAGAAAATTGTTGGTTGATGAAATTAACTCAGTGGTAATAAGTAAGGAAATAATAGGAATGGACCTATTTCTTTCTTCAAGTGGAAGATGAATTTTAAGTGCTCAGCGTTCAACACAGAACAAGCTTTATACCATCTGTTCCACTAATCAAGACTGTAAAGTAAAGGTATTTGAAAATTATTTTGGGTGAAAATATCACGATAGAACTACAGCAATACACTTCATATGAACTTATTACACTGAACTATGCTTTTGGTGGTGATGGAATATATTGTATAGCTTGGAGAAATAGTTGGCAATATTTTGCATTTCTTCTTTGGCTTTGTCCATGAATGATTATGTGCTACCTTATCCCCTAACACTATAACAAATGGTTCATCTTCCACAATCTCCAGTTAAACCTGTGAACAAATTTGTTAGGGACAGAATAATAATCGTAGCAATTTAAAAAAGGTTTATCTTTATACCTAATGATACATTTTCTTCGATTTTTAATTTTTTTCTATGTTGTCTCTAAAGTTACACTGGAGAGTTATTAATTACCAACAAACTTTTTCTTTCATAACTTCCAAACAGTTCTTTCACTTTAACTTTTCTGGTTGGATCTGTTTCATTGCTAATATAATTCTGTATGTTATATATTTATTTACTATACATTTCAGCGTTTGATTTCATTTGTTCTAACGCAGGTTCAGCAACTGTTACTTCTGCTACATTATCTCGTAATTATCTTTTTATCTTGCGTAGTTAAATAATCTTCGCCCTGCTGGTCTAAGTTTTCCATGTTAAAATATTTCCTGGTAATAACCCATTATAGTCTCTCCGTGTTTTACTTGCTGGTCAAATGGATAATTTGTCTTCATGAGCTCTTAATCGTTGTCTTCGTAACAGTAGGTTCTATAGGTTATTTTAAAGATTTACTTAGTCGTTTGCCATGTGGTGATATCCATGTAATTCATTCCTTTCGTCCATCCCAGATACTCAATAAAGTCATTTCCACCTTTATTCGCTCTGGAGTTAGGTGGTGGTGTTCGTTTTTGGAGTTTCTTTGGAGTTAGACGATGACCATGACAGCGCTAATTTGTTTGGTTTCGGTGAGCACTTGAGTGGACGATCAGGTTGATTTGTGCTCTGAGCTGACTATGGTACACTGGACAGGACGTGCCGTTTGGGGTGGTTGTTTTTCAGCAGAGGAAAATTTTGAGATTTAAGCTGCTTGCGCTTCTGCACGGCCTGCGCAATTTGCTTCAGAGAATAATCTATCGCTCCAGTATGGACGAGACAGCGCAAGTTGGAACTATTCTTTATGATATCTTCCCAAGACACGGGGTTATGTTGAGATTGCCTTCCTACTTCAGCTTTCCGTGGAAGATCTTCTTAGATAGTTGCTCTTCTGACATCCTGGTGACTTGGCCTGCCCATCTCATATGTGATTTTATCATAATGTGAATGCTTGCAATGAGAACCTCTGTGTCTGGGACCTTTTACTACTATCATATCCTCATTAGTGTGATCAGGCAGCTCATGTGAAAATGGTTCAGATTCTTGGCATGAAGTATGTACAGCGTACATGTTTCGCGTGCTTACAGCATGGTCGGCAACACGATGGATTTGTATACCTTTGCTTTTGTTTACAGACTGTCACCTCCGTGCTCCGACACATTTGCGCGTTGCCAGCCCAAGACCTCACTGGCTTTGGCGTTGGTTTTGTAATAATGTGGACTGCACATGACAGTGTATTGCTGAGGCGGTTAAACCCGTCCCTGCTGGAGGGTTTGGCCATTTACCTTGATGGCTCTACATGAGGATTTCCTGGTGCAGGTTGGTGTATCAACTCTGTCACCTTTGATGCCGATTTGTGAGACCACAACTGTCACAAACGGAAGAGAAATGGTTCATACTCTGTTAAATGTGGTAGGCATTCGTAACTGTACAGAAAGACAAAGCACATTCGCATTAGATGTCATGGAATGAAAGCGATATTGTCAGAGATTGATCGAATTTTATACAGATTCATTATATGCATGTAGCAGACTGATCTGAGCTATATAATTTATTAACAAAAATCCATTTAAGGTGTTTGATGCGAAAAATCACATCACATTGCTCTGCAGAAGATGTTCATTTTCAACATATTCTGAAACAGCAAGATGTTCAGCGATATAAATGAGAGTGCAATCGTCAACTATGCATGCCTAGTTTCAACAGATCGCAGGAAAGAGGATTTCATTAGCTTTGATATTTATCAGTCAAGTCACGAAAGCGGAAACAATGCCAAACATTTGTAGTCGGAGTAGACACAATACATTGTAAACAAAGCTATTTCCAATCTCAAATTGTTACGTTACACCGACGTAATCAACGTAATATGGGCGTTTCGTGTCTAATTATTGTTTTATACACCTGCTAAATTCAAAATATTTTTTTAAATAATCAAGGCAAAATGACAGGTAGCAATTGGATTCAGGAAAATAAAATCTATATCTACCAGAACTGTATCACTTCTATTAGCTTTTAAATACACCTGTAATAATTATTGCTTTTGTCCAAATTCATAATCTTCCAAAACGAAACATAAAATACATTCCTTTATGAGTAACTTTGACAACAAACAAGGCTTAATTAATACATTTTTTCTTTAGAATTTAAGAAAATATCGTTCAGAAGCAATGCCAAAAAAGTGAAATTTTTCAAAGAAGACAAGTCTTGGCGCATTATATATGTTGACATCAATGTAAATGGCATAAGTGGACACCCGTTGAAAACCAAAACGTCACATCTATAATTGTAAACATTTACAGGAAACTAAATAGGTAAATTGCAGGCAAAGTAACTTCGTCCATTTATTATAATTCATGAACATAATCGATTTGCTTTACCTTAATTAATGTATTTACACCTTAAATTAATTATTTGTTCATAAATGCTTTGCTACAAATGTAAGGATAAATAGCAAAAATTAAGACAGTTGTGTATATCCGAATGATATTAGTGACTTTTATTTCACAGTTACCTTTAATGGTTACATTCGCAGATGAAAGAAAAAAAGGAATACAAGCTACTAAAACGACTGCACCGCAAAGGCATTTTGGCATGATTCCTTTTTATCATTTTATTTTACATACGTGAATGAGAATTTCACGTGATTTTATTATCCACAGCTGAAATAAATTTTCACAAACGTTCAACTTTTTTCACGTAATTAAAAAAATTGTGTCAAAAGATTCTAATTCACATACCTATTTTTCCGAACATATGCACAAGAGTAATTAGACAGCACAAGATGTCTATGCATTTATTTTCACATACGTATAAAATGTAAATTATTCCAAACATGTGATAAAATAGGAAATCTCTGCACAGAAGGACGCGGAGGATAAAGGCGAGCAGTTTTGTGGATATCCATTTTCTTTATTTCTATCCCTCTCAACTTGACAATATGGCTATATGATGAATGAACTGGTATATTCCTTTCATCAAATGCAAGCTATCCACAAAGCTTGGTTGACGTAGGATATAAAAGAACTCAATATATCATTCGGAACAATGTTTCTTCTTGGAGTCATTATAACCTTGACCTTTTGTCATTTTTACTCTCGGATCTACAGGTGTCTTCTTATCGAATTACAAAGTTTAGTGAAGGTATCTGGTATGTAAATCAAGTTTTGTATTTGAAATCATTGCCATATTTAAATTTATGTGACTTTGAGATTTGACCTTTACGGCACGAAATGTATAGGTTTCTACCCTACCCTATATGCAATCTGCTTTAAAGGTTTGGTAACTTTAGATGATGGAGAACTCACTCAGGTTATTATGAGGAAGCAAAATAGGGGACAGAGGTTGGGGCGTGCCGTCGGATAGCATTATATCACGATGTAACACGCCTTGTTGCGGATGTATAAATGCCTTTTTACAAATATGAAGAAAAATATATTCAGTATATAAATTCTTTTCGCATCTTTGAAATAAACTTAAAATTACTTCACAAATATTAAATTATTTTTAACATAAATGATCAAGTAAAACAAGAGTATCCGTGAAAAGAATACTTTTTTGAGATTATATGGTGAACTGGCCATGCCATGGTATTTCTGTTACTCCAAGGTAACATGGCATATGCCTTACGTGTAGGTGGAAAATTCGTCATTTAAAAAGAAAGAAAACAAGAAAACATGCATATAACTGTTTTATTTTACCGTCATGAAAGTGATGTTACCTGGGTAAAAATAATAGCAACACCATCATAGTCTGAGTGTTGAAAATTCTTTCTTGAGGACATGGTATGGATTGACCTGATCTAGAGAGTAAAAAAAGAACGATTACCCACAAAGCAAAGATGAAGCACAAAAGAGACTTCTGTATCCTGAAACATATATGTCATATATGGGAAACATTTTTCATGTCATCCATTGTCGTGTTCATCGCGCATTTTCCATACTTCTGTTTATTAATATGTATGACGTATTATGCATACTGGAATATATGTTTAATCTATATTGTGTCCTCAACATTTGTCCATGATTGTAAGTTGTATTTTAAATTATAGTCACTCGTAAACGGAAAGTGTACATATCATTTTAGTTCAATGCTATTCTTATTTACAATCAGATTGGATATTTCCATTACATTTGCTTCACATCCTGTTTGATATAGGTCAATTAAAAATGTGTATAAAATAGGGATTTGATAAACAAATAACTCATTCCTGTATTAGAACGGTCTGTGGGAGTCCATTTGCGATCAGAAAGTTTACAGTTGTGTTGTTGATATCAGATATTATTAAAATTGATTGATTTATTTAAATATTAATTGGAATGACTAAATACGCTCATTGACTTTTGGATTAATACATTACTTAACATCTTTTTGAACTCATTCGAAGACATTCTGATTGCATCATTGTATTATATCAGGATATTCATGGCTACTGGAATTCATTTTTGGACTTGTGATATGACAATTAAGATTATTTGGAATTTGATTCACAATATTGTAAGTGTCTCTTTTTCACTTTGTATTGTAAGTAAATAAAGTAATAAAGCGTTTGCTGATTTTACTTAAATTGTTGCTCTCACTTTCTTTCTGTTACATATTTTAAGACATAGAGTCGTTACAAAGTATGTATGTATGTATGTGTGTGTGTGTGTGTGTGTGTGTGTGTGTGTGTGTGTGTGTGAAAATAAGTAAATATGATTACAGAATGTTTTGAAGTATACCATTTTAAATATTTTGTATAAAGGGTGATGTATAAAATTATCTGACGATTACACGTTTCATGGCATGGTTGTATATAAGTACATAGATGCATAGACGTATGCATGCAACTTTTCACAAGTCTAATAAGTGGATAATGATAGAGGAAACTAAATTAGTCTTTCGAATTTTCCATTAATGTATCTATGTAGAAATTTTAATACCATGCGATTACACTATCATCTCTCTCTCTCTCTCTCTCTCTCTCTCTCTCTCTCTCTCTCTCTCTCTCTCTCTCTCTCTCTCTCTCCTGAAATCTTGAGACATATGGAGTTGAAATCAAGCACTCGCTAATTATCAGGTGCAAATAACATACGTCTTTGTTATACAAAGATGTTAAACAATTTTGAAGACGGTGAATACAAGGCACCACGACCTTGCTACTGTAAGATGTGTGGGGTAATAAAATTAAAAATGAAAATAGAAAAAGGGCCTTGTTATCGTGTTTCAGCCAAGGGCATCCAATGTTTCGTCGTGCAAGAATAAAATAACAATACGTATGTACTCATAAAAGTAATGTCTCGTAACCATCCGTTTTATGTGATACATGTATCTAAATCTTCAAACCAACTGCATTTAAATGCTCCTCGTTGAAAAGCGGAACATATTCATCAATAGTGACTGTACATGTTTTTCATTTCGGATTGCTTATACATTCAGTGTATAAACAGTTCATTTGAATTCTGGTATTGCGTTTAATGGCTTCCAGTTAATATATAAACAATTACTATCTCCATTAACATTTTCAAAACAATTCACGTACACAAATGCTGTCACGTTCAAAATATTTGTGATATTATCGATCTCGAGCAAGGCTCAAAAATATTGTGACGCCAAAAATTCCCACATTAAATCTCTGCCAGGCGATAGCTACACACGCTATGCTCGAAAATAAGTAAATGTTTTCATAAAAATTAAAACAATGAAGAAATCATAGGAAGAGTTAATTAAATTAAGTTCGGAATTACTTTTGTTAATTCTGTGTGTTGGTTGGGACACCTGTTGTGGCTGATTGATTCGATGGCTGTTTCTAAAGGCGTTTTCAGCACTTTATTTAGCTACATCGTAGCGAGGAAATGGAAGCAAAATCTCTTTCACAAGGTCACAACGAGACAGGCCATGGCGGGTACAGAACCCGCGACCTTTTGATTACGAGTTATTACCAAATTAACTACTACCGCTATCCTATCAACAATTCATTTTACTGCATACTCTCTCTCTCTCTCTCTCTCTCTCTCTCTCTCTCTCTCTCTCTCTCTCTCTCTCTATATATATATATATATATATATATATATATATACTTATATATATATATATATATATATATATATATATATATATATATATATATATATATATATAAAGTTTTCTTTATTTTTCTCACTGCATCATTTTTCAAGGTTATTCGTCGAAATCGATGTATGTTATAAAAAAATTACGCAAGGTATTGAAAAGCCAACCAAATGACATAATTTCATTCCCTAAACAATCTTCAACCTTCACTTTATTTGGGAAGATGATTTCATGAAAGTTTTTTTCCATTAACTACTGCTTCTGCTTCTGCTTCTTTTTCGTCTTCTTCTTCATTATTATTATTAAATTAACTATCATAAAGAGATAAAAGAAGAAAAACTGCAAACAAGTCTTTTATTTCCCTTTAAACATGACAAATTGTAATGTCTAAGTATGCATTCCAGAAATTACATTTACGAGAGTAACGACTAGCGATTATACTTTATAATTAATAGCTTTTAATTTTTAAACATATTTTATTAGGAACCATAGATGTTCAAAAAAAGTAAGGAGGAATACAATCACCTGGGCAAAAACAAACATGAAAAAAAAAGTCGAATGAGTTATAATGTATTACAAGTAAGAGGTCAGTACTTACATGTACCAAGGTAAATGCCTGTCTAATGCGACTAGGGTATTTTTGACATTGAAAAGTTCTTGGGTAAATATTTAGGCCAATGTGAAGTTAGTGTAAAAATATAGATTGTATGATCAGTTACGTCATTGTTTCACGGTGTTCGGGTAGTAGTCCAGTTTCTATGCTAATTATTTTAACATTTGTAATAATAACCCTCTCCTTATAACTGTTCCTTAAAGATAACGCATTTATAATTTAATATCTCTTTTCGATTTTCTAGACATATTAATGATCATGGCAATTAATTGTCTAAAGGAAACTGAGTCAATCTGATTAAAATCAGATCTCCACGGTCCTACGTGAAGATCTGACAGCGACTGCTCATGGGTCATAATCGCTAAGTTTATCTTCCGTGACAAAGTACAAACCATCAGAGATAAACTTGACAACACAATTTCAGTTGACTCGTCGTCACCATACAGTTGCGATACAGAATTTCAGCGGCAACCGTTAGCAGCATTTGAACCTGTCTCTATGGATTTAGTACGTACAATCGTGATGAAGAGTGCACCAAAGTCATGTGAACTGGATCCGATCCCGACGTCACTGCTGCTAGAGTGCTTGGATCCAATACTGCCTTCACTAACTGATGTTATTAATACCTCTCTCTCAACTGGCGAATTCCCATCATTTTACAAAACTGCCATTGTAAAGCCTCTGCTGAAGAAACCAACACTCGACCATAATGATTTAAAGAACTACCGCCCAGTTTCTAATCTGCCATTCATGTCAAAAATCTTAGAAAAAGTTGTTCTATCCCAACTTGTATCTCATCTGAATTCAAACAGTCTTTTTAGCAATGTACAGTCTGCATATCGCCCTTACCACAGTACTGAAACTACTCTTCTGAAAGTAGTCAATGACCTTCTCTCTGCTTTGGATGGCGGAAAGATTACAGTCCTCACTCTCCTTGCCTTGTCTGCAGCATTTGACACTATAGACCATGATATATTACTTCACCGTCTCCAGCATGTATTTGGCATTCATGATACGGCCTTACTATGGTTCAAGTCCTACTTGGTCAACAGGACACAAATTGTGTCCGCAAATGGTAAACACTCCAGCCCAGTTGATCGATGCAGTGGTGTTCCAGAGGGGTCTGTTCTTGGACCTGGTCTCTTCATTCTATACACTCAGCCACTCTCAAGTGTCATAGATCATCATCCAGTGTCTCAACAATTGTATGCTGATGACACCCAAATATACAAATCTAGCCATCCAACTGAAGTTGAAGCTACCATCCAAGGCGTAGAGAGGTGCATTTCCGATGTGAAATCATGGATGACATGTAACAAGCTGCAGATGAATGATGATAAAAACTGAAGCCATTCTGATTACAACACAAAGACTTTCTCATTCACATCCTTTACCTCAGACAATAAATATCAGCAACACCAACATTAAATTCACACAGTCAGTACGAAACCTCGGTGTCACTCTCGACAGTACTCTCTCGTTGCACCAACGTGTCATGAATATCTGCAAGGCTGCATATCTTGAGCTGAGACGAATCAGCTCCATTCGCAAGTATCTTTCAGTTGATGCCACTAAAACGCTTGTGTGTTCCTTAGTACTTTCAAGACTGGACTATTGTAACTCAATTCTGTCTGGTTCGTCTCAATATCTACTTCAGAAACTTCAAAAAGTTCAAAATACAGCTGCTCGGATCATCCTTAGAGTACCACGATCAGAGCACGCCTCTCCCTGCTCTGTACCCTACACTGGCTATCCATACGATCCAGAATTAAACACAAAATTTGTTCTCTGTGCTACATTTCACTGACGGGCTCCAGTCCAACATACCTATCTGACCTCACCCATGTGTACACACCTGCAAGATGCTTACGCTCCTCTTCTGACACTCGTATTCTCATCATTCCCACTATGAAGATGAAATCATATGGACAGCGCTCTTTTGCACACCAGGGCCCAGCAACGTGGAACGAATTGCCCACTGCACTTAGACACAAAGACACAGTGATCTCATTCAAGAGCGCTCTTAAAACTCACCTATTTCAACTGCAAGAACAGACTTAAAGACCTAATAATGTATCCTTGCCTTAAATATTTACAGCATATTTTCTGTTTCTACTTTCGTGGTGTTTGTTCTTAATTTTGTAATCATCTCATTATATGTTTTTTAAGTTTTGTCAAATGTTGTAAAGCGCTTAGAGCTTCTAAAGATTAGGCGCTATACAAAGTCCTCATTATTATTATTATCATCCAATCAGATGAAGTCTTAAATCTTCGCGTTTGGGAGACTAAGTAGTATAGTTTATAGCTGAAGAGTTTTAATGTTTGCCTATCGGTTTTATTCACTTTCAAATTTCTGAAAGCTACATTTCCATTGGCTTAAGCAAAGGTCACCAGAACATGACCCCTAAGCGGTCGCTGTCAGATCTTCACCCAGGACAGTGGAGACCTGATTTTAATCAGATTGGAGACTGAGTTAATCTGCTGTTCTGAATAATAAATTAACGTAAGCATTGGTTATACTCATTTAAGTATAAAACGAAAGCGACGGTCTCATGGCGATAATAGTGTATAGAGATTGAAGGATAAACTACCATCTTCGACCCACCAATACAATATATTGATTGGCTGCGATCGTGGGAAAACTTTTTGAACCCCGCCTTCTCGAATTTTTTGTTTTCAATGAACATTTCTGGCCGCCATATTTTGATTCGACTCGCGAAAGGGAACTGGGGGAAAATGGTCTCGTCTATTTCAATATTGCCTATTTACCCCACAGTGTTTGTTATGTCATGTGTAATATATCATAACATGAAAAATGGCAAAACCTCCAAGACAAGAACAATAACAACAATTAAAACTACGGGTATTGCTGAGATGATAGCGAGGGTGGGGGTGGGGATGGAAGGGCGGTATATCTGTAGCATGGAATCCACCCTATATACAAGCTTGGTTTCTTTCTATCTAAATAATTTCTACATAAATGAAACTATGTGATAAAAGAATCTCAAATGGGTAATGATTTAATATTAAATTTATGAAACTCGTTAAATAATGTCCAGTTTTTTCTCGCCAAGGCTAGCAAAAGCTGGACATTATTCAACTCGTTTCATAAATTCAATATTAAATCGTTACCCATTTGAGATCCTCTATGTTTCTAATATGTTGACAGTCTGTTTAATAAAGGCTATTGGTAATACTGATTGGCTTAACGGTTGGGTGGGTTTGATACAATCAAATATCACGTAGAGTACTATTGTGTTTAAAGCTATATATTATTAACTTTGAAAAGTGTCATTTAAATATTCGTGAGCAATCTGTTTTACGAACTAAAATGTATTCACATGAGCCAAAATAGGTAATTTAATACTATATTTTACGCGCAATAGATCATGTCATTGAGATGGTATTGAGGCATTGCATTGCAATTATCGTATTGCATGAAGACTAATCAAGATGCAACAATTTTCATGTTCACTGGGCCTTGCATACAATGCACATGGAAAATGTTTCCATACCAGGTAATGAGAGCTGCGATATTGGTCTTCTTCCAGTCAACCCGGTCCCTCGACTGACACATATGACACGGATACCTGTAACCCGATGGCTATCAAACTTTCCATATTGAAAGTACAGCTGTGGTTGGTACTGAAAATAGCAAAGGGAATTACTAAATATTATTGAAATACATATTATAAAACGACTTATTTACTTGTTTACATTTGACTTGTTATCATTTCAAATTTCACCGCATGTACATCTCTAAATATTAATCCGCCAAAGTTTATATCATCGGGTATCATTAGTCTTCATTCTTAATACCCCTCTACAGATAATGATAAGCACTTATGTTAGCTACTTATCCTAAATAAACCTTATATGTATGCATACATTGGATGTATATTGACTTTAACTGGAAGTTTGAGAACTATTCCAGTTGTGGTGTGCTTTTCTGCTAACGCGTGAGAAGGCGCTTCCCGCAAAACAAGAGTGTGAATCAAATTAAGAAAAAGACAAATTTTTAAAAAATGATTAACCGATCAGATAAGATAAAAGAACAGGTGCATACTTTACAAGATGGTACCTCATACAGTTCAGATGGATGTCACGATTGTGACTAATGGTGAGTGTTAAACAAAGTAGAATGCAACATGCTCAATGACGGCGAAAATTACATGTATGCATGTATCTATTCATGTGCTTTTCTACAGCGGATTGCACGGTGAGACAAATAGCTCACGGAAAGAGTTGACACTTATTTGTACAATTAGTTATGCACATGCAAGTGGTGATTTAGTGATATTTTTCTGTATTTGTGACTACTGATTATTTATGTTCTTTTGTGTATGACATTTGTATACTGGATAAAATAGTTTCTATCGTTGTACAGCGTAGTCATTCGCAAAGATGATTCGAAACCAGAATACAAAGAGGCAGTTTAAAGTGGCTAGGAGGTCTACATAAAGGCAAAATATTAGAAAAAAAGTCTTAGATTTCGTACATTTTGCTTGAACCCATTATTAGGATACGAAGAACGTGGTTAGAAATTTTTAAACTGAAGATTCAACAATTAATATAGTTTAGAAAACTGAATTACCAATTGTGGTAAAATAGTATGCATAGTAAGACATGTGAGCAGAAAATATGAATATGCCAGATTCTTCTTGTGGGTGAGAATCATAATGTTTGTGACTAAAACATTGTCATTGTTATTATTACCAAAATACAAGACGAATTGTGTCATTATCTTCATCATAAAATTCTGCGTATGACTAATACTCGCTTTCGTATCTTTCCAAGAGGAACTACTGTGAAAGTTGTTCAGGACTGACTAGAATCCATTTTATCTGCAAACAGCATGTGCAGGAAAACAGCCTGAAAGTGCATATAAAAGACAGGAATAACACAGTAGGACAGTTTTACAACGTTACAGCAAACGTATTGTAGAGGACTAATTTGCCAATACAATAAAGCGTGCTGAATGCTTAACGCCAAACCTTTGCACACGATGCAATTGAACCATTAGGTTTATGCTGAAAATTCTTTTATGGCGGAAACAGAAGACGTTTTGCTTTTTGTCTTTTTTTTCTAGGGCTGGGGGATTGTTTTGTTTTGTTTTGTCTTACGTGAGACAAAAATCGGGCGCAATATGAAAGTGTCTTCTTCAACAGTTCTACGCAACACTGGTAACTTTATCAATTATAATTAACGAGGAATGTCTCTGTGAAGATAATATATTTATAATTATCAATATGTTTTCACCCCATTTTTGTTGCTTTTGCTGTGTCAAGACAGTCGGTTAGAAAAGTATAAGATGCGAAAGTTTTCTTTCTTCCTATTTAGGAAGGTTACTAGTGTGACAAAGTGCCTCGTCCATCTGAAAATGTATGTATAACAAATGTTTTTATTTCCTATCTGAGAAATGAACTATTAATCTGCATATTATGACGGTTTCTTCTCACTGACAACACAGTAATGCATTTACTTGGACTCCTGATGTTTGGTTGCGCTTTCTTTTCATTGAGAACACGGTAATGCATCCACTTGGACTCCTGATGTTCGATGTCGCTTTCTTCTCACTGAGAACACGGTAATGCATCTACTTGGACTCCCGATGTTTGGTGTCGCTTCTGGTTTCGTTACATAACTCGATCGATACAGAAGGTAGGCATGAAATTTAAGTCAAAAAATACACTTTCCGCGATCTGTTAAAACAATTCTTGCATCTAGTTGACAATTGCGCTCTCAGTCATCATTTTGTTTCAAGTGACTTTTCCAACCTCACACTTTGGGCTTTGATCGATGAAATTTAGACATAAATTCATTATTATACGTGTACATAATGCACCTTTATAAACTTCATTGAGATGCCTTTAAAAATCGTGTCAACATCGTGACTTTTAATGCGATTTCCCTTACCTTTTCAATCACTTTCAGGTACGTTGTGCATGATGTGAGTGTACGGTGTAGTACACAAAACAACTTTGTTAGTCTCCGGTTTCATCTGTCTCGTTTGATCTATAAGACTATTGCTCTTTCTTGATAATTTAATTTTCTGAGCCATCTGAAGTATTATTCCATTGCCAAATTAACATCTGATAAACTAGGACAAAAGGTGTATTGTGGATAAAAACCGTGGGGCAAAATGTTTTATTGATTTATTTAATTATTTATTGACTTTTTTTTATAAATAAATCAGTTACACATACGCAAAACACATCATTACGTTAATTGAATGTGCGGTCATTTTCATTGCCTTTTACTACATCAATTGGTTTTTTTTTACCGTTGAGTAACTTTTCGTTGACTCTGTTCTATATCCTAAACAAAACTGTGTGTTGTCTTCCGAAATAGAGAAGATGAAGAGCGCAACATCATTGCTAATATATATATATATATATATATATATATATATATATATATATATATATATATATATATATATATATATATATATATATATATATATAGTGAGAGAGAGAGAGAGAGAGAGAGAGAGAGAGAGAGAGAGAGAGAGAGAGAGAAGCACATGGCATACGTTATTGTAGTAAATTTGGGTCAGTTGAGTGCATTTAAACGTTTCAATGGATTCTTCTACAACAAGAACATTTATGCCCTGCATTACACAAAGGATCACTTGTTAATAGCACTACATCAAAATAACGTTGTGTAGATTCAGAACATTTAATGAGAGATGAAGATAAAGAGATTTAAGTGTGGACATGTAAACTAGTTCCATTTTATGTTAATATTGAAATAAAAATAAAGGTCAAGGTCAGATACTAATTAATATTACACTCCAAATTAATTTTGGAAGTTGTATTATTCTTTCTACATTGAATAAATTTGATACCTTGTGCTTCAGTGAAGAGTTTTTGAATCACCTAGAACTGCTTGTCCAGTTGTCTATCAAACTCTGCACGCACATTCTTATCCCCTTCAGAGTTACAATAAGTTTTCAAATTGGACACGGTGCTTTAGTGTCAACTGTGTTGTCACATGACGTAAGTGAGTATAAAATATTATGTTTCCAATAATTCAGTTTTTACATATGTAACGCCGAGCACCAATCATATCCTTCCCAATCCACATTCCAACTCCATCGATGGGATAAAATGCAGTATATTATTTTCAAAAACATGTTTACATGTAAACCTACCATAATCCCATCTAATTTGCTGCAAATCCATATGCTTGGTATTTTGCGTAGAATATAGGTCGATTGCACGTGATGCAGACAGGTTACAAAATATACAACTTTAAGGGGCTAGGGTCGTTAGTGATGGTCATAGAGATGTGGACTATGTGACTTGGATGTTAGAGAACCTAGAACTACCTCTTTACAAAGTATACGCCATGAAATATTTTTAATTTGCCTATAAAGCTAGCTACTATACAATTTCTGTTTCTTAAAACCACAAAAACCTACTATTAAGCCAAGAAAATTCATAAATTTAAAATCGAAATATTATAGTTTAAATGAGCGAACATAAACCCAAGCCTTTTCCCAGATCCTTGTAGAATTCAGCTTGTGGAAGTGTGATCTGGAGAGAAGCAAGATCATCCCCTTAGGTGTTTATTTAAAGCAGGTGGCATGAAATGAATATCATTAAGGTGTTATGGAACAAACATGTTAGTAGCAAGAAAAGAAACACACCTCAAATGTTTGTGCATGGGGATATCTATGAGAAGCAATTAAATTGGCCTCTATCTGAAAACTGCGTAGATCCCTAAAAATAATTTGAAAACAAACAGTACGAAAACACCCACCTGTCTATTCTTTTTAAGAATGTGACCAAACTGCACACTCATTTGAACCAAGTGAATAACAGTTGATAAAAATCAATAGTCAACATCATGATTGATCATTGTAGATCTCGTGCCGTTTTTTAGGCGCCTCTTCTTTCACAGCCCAGCTTTCGCTACCATCTTGGTGGAGCACAGTGGATTTCACGCCATTTTTAGGGTTAAATCTATCATGCAAAGGAAGACAAGTGTCTAACATTCGTGGTTGCTAATGAGGTTGGGTAGGGTGGGGAACCCGACCCGGCAAGAACAAAAATTTTTATCTTAAAGTCCGGCCAGACCGGGTATTTCCAAGTAGTACAAAATTTTTTCGCAAAACAGTATTAGACGAATGAATGACTGCGAATCAAACTTACACTCATCAAGTAATAGCTTTTATACGGGTCAAATCGTAGATGGTTCTTACAGTCACTTTAATAATGTATTTCGCTTTCTTTATTCTTTTTCATCGCAAACATTTTTGGTCTCAGAGCACACACAGCATGAATGGGTTTCCGATTTGTTTCATCCTTCATTTTACCAAAACTATTTTTGATATCACTGTACAGAACTGATCCGTAGTTGAAGGTTATATTTATATCTATTCTGGATATACATACAACATATATAACATGCTTTGAAAGATTTAATATACACATTCCAGAATAAAAATAGCTTAAAATATTTAATATTCAATCAACTTAATCCATTGCCACTAGGTTTTAATCGAATATTTTTGAAGCTTTGAAAGTAGGTTCTCCTGTCTTTCCTGTAAAAATAATCATTAGCTAAATTAGTTCCCGAAAGATTTCTTCATGAAGTCACCAAAGTTATCTGTAAAATGTATAATTACCCTTCGTATTAAATAACTACAAGAAGTCATTACATTTATCTTAAAATTTGTAACTACTTTTCAACTTAAAGAAATACAAAAGTCATTAAATATATCCAAAAATGAATAATTACCTTTATGATATTGAAGAACCATCACAGAAGTAAATAATAATATAAAAGTTTATAATATTAAGAGTGTGCAACATAATCATAGTTTATTTACACATAATCAAAATTTTGACTTACCGAATACAGAGCAGTTCATTAGTTTGAGAAAGTTGTCTCAATCTATGTAAGGTTTCATCCAGGCTTCTTGATGAAAATGTAGTACTGTGTGAATTTGTTTTAGTTCCATTCCCAGTTGCAAAACAATTTGTAGGTTTCTATAATGCAACACATAATGATCCCTGTCTTCTAAAGCTGTTACTAATGTTTCCACTCTTGGTCTTGGAGGGAAATTGTAATCATCTTCTATACCATATAACTGTTTCCATATTCTTTTACAACGAAGAGATAACTTCTCACTTTCAACATGTTTTCTGTCGGAATATAATTGAAAACAATTATATTCATCCTGTACGTGTTCGTGGTAACTCAGGGAAACTTCAGTAATGTACCCTTGTAGCTTTCCTTAGATATTGATCGAAAATCCGTTTTCTTTATTTAACCATCATCTGAAATTCTTTGTAAACGACCGTCAATTTTTCATTCATGGCTTTTGGATATAAATCATTAAGCTCTAAATATTGTAAATAAGATAATGATTTAGATAGACCAAAATTTGGAAGGGAAGAGAGAATACTCCAGGTAAAACATTTACTACCAAATTTCCAATTTTAAGTGTGCGATTTGATTTTTTTCAATGTATCAGAAAGATCAATATAACCCGAAACTAGTATATGAGAATAAATTACAGTGTAAATTTCTAACTGTATAATATTTTTAATATTCAATCTAGATGAATTTCTATTAAAAAATATAGATTAATTGAAATTTTTTATACAGCTTCATTTATATTGTGGAGTAGCAGTTTCGAGTTCACCATCCTCTATACGTTTCAATCTGGGCGCACATGTACCATTTAATGCCATGATTTAGAAAATATGATTTGAAATAGTTGATCATCTGCTAAGAATTTGCCAGTCATATTTTCATAATTGTTTGCGTAAGTGATGTGGTTTTGAACACCATCATATAAAGCACTTTTCTGTGAGGTTTTATTTTGTTGATGTAAAATTTATGGATGATGCTGTTTTCATGTTGAGCAAGCGCTTCTTCAGAGGTGGTGTAGGTTCTGAACCTGAGAAATAGTGTCTCGAGCAAGGTTCTTGGCGTTAGGGCCAGACGAACCAGAAGAACAATATATATCTGAGTCATTGACTACATTTTTTATGTTTGTATGATGAAATGTTGCACTAGTTGGTTATGGACAGGAGCAGTATCCATTCCAGCTTACTAATCGTGTGGGCTGGCAGGAGTTTGAGGCGAGCCTCACAAATTTGCATAATACAAGCAATATATCCCTGCCAGTAACTGGACATTTTTCAAACCAATTAACGCACATATACGCTACCAATTTCAAGAAGAACCAGAAGAACAATGTGCTCTGGTCAAAAACCTTGTTTTGGTGTCTCAGCCAAAGACATCCAAGGTTTCATCGTACAAGAACAAAATAACACATACTTGAGTACTCTTAAAAGAAATGTCTTTTAAACATCCGTTTAATATGATACTGTACATGTATCTAAAACTCCAAAATCAATGGAGCTTAAATGAGCCTCGTTGTAACGTAAAACATATTCATGAATAGTTGCTGTACATTCGGATTTGCTTCTACATGCAACGCATATAAAGTTCATTATATTCCCGCAATGGCTTCCACTTAAATTATATGCAAGCAGCATGCAAAATGGCCGCCAGCCTGCCAGTCTCATGCCAGCTTTTCACAGAGGATTGCGGCAAAAAAACATTAGTCAGTCCGTCAAACTCTTGGGTTTTTGGATATCGGATCAATTTCAAATACAAGTTGGATATGTTATGATGTTAAATGAAATAATAGAATCCTTGTTACAATTAAATAACGGAAATTTTTTCTGATGATCTCTAGCGAACCTTGGTGGGATTAGAAGATAAATAATATAGTCTGCGTTCACTGGACGCTTGCAACATCGATTAAAATACTTTTGCGTGTGCTTGATGTATGTTGACAAATGCTATACTTTCGATTCATGAAGATAAATGTAGCGAGATATTTGAATGCTTCTAAATGACCAGAGGCCAAAACCCAAATACATCCAAGAAAAACAGAACTTTTCAAAAGGAATACAACACTATCAAACTTAAGCGATGTTTTAAAAATCGTTGGTTTACAGAATTTAAGGTGAATATAGAAACATGATGCATGTTAAGGACGTGACAATGATGTTAATCTGCTAATGTGGATGCAGTTGATCTAGTCCCAGCAATTCACTATTGGAACGCATCTTTTCACAGACCTAATTTCATGGGTTGCTGTCCTTTGGATACCAGAGACTAATCTTTGGAGGCTTGGTCTTCTTCTGTTATTGTCATTAATGGCAAGTTAATGGATGAGGATCCTGATTCTTCGGGCTCCAATTCAGACAGGTCCTCATTGGCAGCAACCGATTCTGATGTCCAGCCTCTAGATGAGTTATGTTTGGATCTGGATAAACTGGGCAGTAAGGATAGTTGTTCTGGTCAGTAAACAGTAGTTGTGTTAAGCCAAATTTGACGGATTTAATAAATTTGTCTAAGTGATGTAAATATCTTATTTTATGCATTTCTTATCTTCCATATTTCATTATCTAAATCATAACGTAAAGGATAACATTCAATTCAGTCTGTATTCATCATTGAATGATTGACTACATTTTGTCCATTTGTATGACGAAATGCTGGACTAGTTGGTTATGGACAGGATCAGAATCAATTCCAGCTTACTGGTCATGTGGGCTTGAGAGTTTTGGGCGAGTTTTACAAATTTGCATAATGCAAGTATGTTCCTGCCAGTATCTGGACATTTTTCACACTAATTCACGGACATAAACGCTGCCACTTTCAAGATACTTGTGGCATTTTGGGTTTGTGATGCCTATTATTTACCCGTTACATGGCCGCCTGGCCATAACTGTAAATACTGTATAGCTGTATCCCCATTATTATACAATGTTTTCTCTGTTTTCATCAAACTTTCAAATTGCAAATAGATAAATACGTTAATTTCATTCTCTAACCAATTTTCAGCCTTCATTATATCTTCGAAGATAACTTAATGAAACATTTGTTTTCCTCTTTTTAATATCTTTCTCGGCTATTATTATTATTATTATTATTATTATTAAAGTTAACTATGTTTAAAAGAAAAAGAAGAAAAATTGCCGTTGAAGATAGTTTTACTTTCCTCATTAAACATGTCAAGATGTAATGACTATTTAATTACAGACCCATTTAACCATACATACGTAATTTGGCCTTCGATACAGCTGTTTAAGCCTTGTTTCCGTATTACACGCCCAGTTTCAAACTTCTCTGACTCCCGCGAGAAGATAATTTTTAGACGCAGTGAATCGAACTTTTATAAATCCCAGTTCGTTCTGAATTTCATACAGTAAATTGAAAACATTTATAAATGTTAAAAAGGTCGTATGTAATTAATACAAAACCGCATTCTAGTTTTGTACTGACTACAGGGAAAGAACTTGTTTCACACGGCTTATACCTGCGCCGTACCAAACTTGTTCTTTCCGCCGATTCAGAACAAAATAAGTATCCAGTTTTATGTATGTATAGTTCGAGAACTCAGAATCATGAGAGTCAGGAATGGCGGTTATAACTTCAATTTTTTAACATACTTTATCTAGAATTATGGATGTTCAAAACGCAAAAATAAGGAACAGTAATATTGCCTATACAAAAGAAAATAATTTTTTAAAAAGGAAACAAGCAAACAAGTGGCATTAGTTATAAATATGTTATAAGGAAGAAATCGGTATTTACGTCTATCATGGTAAATACCAGTCCAGTGAGGGTATGGTATCTCTTGACATTGAAGAGTAATTCTGTAAATATTTAGGCTAAAGTTAAGTTAGTGTACAAATATAGATCGTCTGATCAGCTGTGGTACTATGTTTCACGGTGTTGGAGTAGTAGTCCATTTTGTAGGCTATATTATTTTAATATTTGTAATATACAACCCTCTCCTTACTAAATATCAACTGTTCCTTAAAAGATGAAGCATTTATATTTTAATCTCTCCTATCATTTTGCAAAACATGTTATTGCTTATAGCAATAAAATGTTCAAACGAATATATTAATGCCGCTGTTCTGAAGAAAATTTCAATAAGACGGAAGTTGGCTTTCGGTTCTCCGCTTGTGAAAATGACGGGCAAATGCCGATGATAGTATTGGAAGAGATATACGGATAAACCACCATCTTCGGCCCGCCAATACATAAACAGCCTAATATATCTTTTATATAATGCCTCTTATACGTACTCTTCAGTGAAAGTAAGTGAAATTAGCATAAAACAGAGAAGTTGTTAAAAAATTTATTTCAAATATTTTGCTAATAAACAAATTCCATGCGCTGAAGTGAATGCAAAACTCGGATGTTAGAATATATAAAAACTGATAAGAAAGGTGCCCAGAAATAGATTAAATGTAAAAATATAAATAAGTGTTATTTACATGTATGTTGTGAGTGAAGCAATTTTCATGGTTTACTATAATTACCAAGTTGAATGCATTCATGCAGGAGTTAGTTCCCGTACAATATGTCTGTAGTTAATTGACTAATACCGACTCATAGATATTGCACTATTTCAGACTCATGTCGTAGAATGGTTTGTTCTATATTGTATGTTGGATTCAGTATGTGATGCTTAGTTTCACTATATGCGATGATAAAACCCATCATATACAGCACTTTGTTCATTACATATTGTGCAGTCATCATCATATATTAGAATGTTTCAAATTTGTGGACAGTCAGCAGTAACAGCCTTTGCAACGCGGTACCCGATTTGGATCCTTTTTGGCGGGGCCCCTGAATTTAAGCGAGAGGCCCCCTGTGAGCACGGTATTTGGAAATAAACTTTTAAACAAGTTTTATATGATACTGAACATAAATTTTCTTCCACCGCTTTAAAATTACTTTCTCGCTGTAGATATATTTTTAAATATTACTAACGCGCGCCCAAATCAGTCCAGTCGACCTAAGGCCGGCCCTGACAGTCTGTTAACTACATGTGGTAAGCCTAACATTTTTGTCGTATTTGGTTGTAAGGACATCATATACGGTGCTTTCTCATTTCTACATGGCTTCGGGTTCATTATGTTCATTTCTTCTTGTCATCAACTGATTAATGAAGGTCAACATTCTCGGTAGTTATCCCACTGGATTGAGCGGATTTCAAATTTTCACAGTATATTTTAGTCACGAGAAACCTATTTATTCCCTGCTCCCCTCCCTGCCAAAAAGTAGAGGAAAATTTGCGTAAATTTAAATGAATATTAAGTCTCCGAATTCTTGAATACAATTTTTCTTATGTTATTCATGAGAAAAAATTCCATTATCACTCGTTTGTATCACCCAATATTATCTCCATTCATATAGTGTTTCAGTCAGAAGCTGATATGTTCCTGTCCTGTAAAACAAATATGGCAAATTATATAACAAATGGAAGGTTTCGAAGCTTATATTCTGAAAGACATATAGGACCAGATCTTAGAAACGAGTGCGACTCTGAAAGTGGATATCAAACACATGGATAAAGCAGAAATACAACTTTTATACGTTAAAAGGAACGAAGTTTAGAAAGAATAACTTGGAGATACAAAAGAAATTGCTAAATGCATCGTCCGCAACGTCTGTACACGATAAAATAAAGTCATGATGTTTATGCTGAAAATTATTTTATGGTGGAAACGCAAGAGGAAGATGTTTGGCATAGGCGAACTAGAAGTATTTTTTTTTCATATGAGACAAGTACGTGCGCAGTATGAAAGTATCTTCTTTAATAGTTCTAAGCCACAGTGATACGTTTATCAATTATAATTAAGGACAAATCTCTCTGTCAGGATAAAATATTTCTAATTCAGTGTATAATTTTCTGTGTTTTCACGTAATTTTTTGTTTTCACGTGTATAGTCATTCGGTTACACAAATAAAATGTTTATGTCTGCAGCAAATAGAGGTACTTGGTACTTGTTCGTGCAATACTAGAATATGGGTCGATTGCATGGGATGTAGACAGATTACATAATCTAAAGCTTCAAGCAGCTATATTCATCAATGGTGACCTTTGAAATGTGAACTATGTAACTAGAATGCTACAGAACCAGGAATATTTTTGTATTTTCTACAAGGAGGTTCTGCTACTGGCTATAAAATTTCTTGATTTTGAAAACCAGACATCAAAAATGAATCATTCAGCTGAGACAGTTCATACATTAAAATCGAAATATTATAGCTTAAATTAGTAAAGATAACCAGACCTTTTCTAGCAGAACCTTGTAGAAATTCATCTTGTGCAAATATCATTTGAAGAGAAGCAAGGACACCACCTCAGGCGTTATTTCAAACGGGTGATATTTAAGATATGAGACGATAAGTATATTAATGGTGTATTATGGAGCGACAATTTTAGTAGCCAAAAAAGAAACACGCCCTCACATGCTTGAGCGAGGGGATATCTGTGGGAATCAATTAAATTGGTATCAGTCTGAAAACTGCATAAATCTCTAAGATCGACACGTTTACAACATTTTAGTATTATTTCAATATTCTTTTTCTGTTCCTTATTATAATGTTTTGGAAAGTTGAATTGTATAAAGAATTTATATTTATATATACTTGTAATTATCCTATTGATTATTGTAAAAGACGAGTTCACTACCAACTTCATGCTCAGTAATAATTTAGAAATAAACGATTCTTTAAGTGATAGAGTTTAATATTTTGGTATTTTAGGTCAAATTTAATAAAATACATTTATACAGAATGATTGCTGTACAAGTCTGAAATATTGAATTTTTACACAATTTTTTTAATTTGTTCGGTATTTAATCATTATATTCTAAAAGACAGAAATTACATAATTGTATAAAGTTGGTAAGATTGAAGGAAATTTTAATTTTATATGTCTTTTTTATATCTAAAACGTAGAGTTTATGTAGACGTATATCTAGAATGTAATTTTATTTATCACTTACTTCAATAACGTTAGTTCGATTCGCCAGAACTCAACGGCTCGTCTTTCTTGCAGCGAATCCGTACCTCTCGTTCAGCATTCCCAAAGATGGAGGTCTACACCGTCGGAGTAGCAACCTTTTGTAGGGAGCATGAGCTCTCTCTCTCTCTCTCTCTCTCTCTCTCTCTCTCTCTCTCTCCATCATCATCATCATCATCATCATCATTATGTGTGATGAACATTTCTTTAAGTTATGAGTAAATTCCTTCATAACATCTTAATTGATTTGTTTTACCTTAAGTAGTGTAAATATATAAATAAAATTAAATTATTTGAGCATAAATGATTTGCTACAACTGTAAGAATAAATTACAGACATTAAGACAGTTGTGCATACATGAGCGATTTTAGTTACTTTTATTTCACAGTTTCCGTTTACAAATGCACATAATATGCAGCTCTGTTCCTGATGTTTAATGTCACTAAGTCTTTCCACGCAACGACGTCTCATGTTCCAAGACTGTGACATTAAATGCATCTATGGTTTCGTATCAATATCAGTGTCTTGCACAAATATGTCACAGAGTGTGTGTGTGTGTGTGTGTGTGTGTGTGTGTGTGTGTGTGTAGAGACAGACAGACAGAGACAGAGAGACAGAAACAGACAGACAGAGATAGTGAGAGAAAGACATTAGCAGCTGTAAAATGAGAGGTTACTTCACATTTACGTCGAGAAAGAAATACAAGCTAAGCAGACTGGCATGGCAAAGTCGTTTTACTATCATTCAATTTGAGCATGTTATCTCATAGACATGAAAGAGAAGTCAACGTGTATTAGATATTCTGATTTTAGTAACTGTACGTGAATTATTTTTCGCCAATTTTCAACCCTTTTTCACTTATTTAAAAAATGGTATCAAGAGATTCTATTTCAGATACGTATTGTTTCCCTTGTTATGTATATTTAATATGCATTGTTTGTTAGTTAGTTCTATTTTGTTTAAATTTCATTATATGCTATTGTGATGTAATATTGTATGTCGGTTTTAACCTTGTCCAAAATCAAGTTTGTTTTCTACTTGACCTGAATTATTGATTTTTTTTTATTTTTATTATTTATTCTTTAAACAACTAATATATCGTTAAAATATTCTCTATGTGTACGTGTTTATTATCAGGATCATTATTAATACAAGTAAGTATATTTATTTAGGTCTGGGTCAATGTTATTGGGATTCCCCTACAATTTACCTGGAGTACCTGATATTGTCCAGGTTATATATTATAATTTTAGTAACAGACTGCTAATTATAGATAACATTTTTTGTAAACTCATATTTGACAATGTTTTTAACTTTTCAATTACATTCAGAAACAATACAGAGACAGCTAAAATGAAGCTTTCGTCCTCACGCTAAAGAATTCATCAGCAGACTGATTTAACCTCTATTGACTGTTAACATAGCTCGATGGAATGATGAACGATGTTAACAAATTGTGCCAAACATGCGGCAGGCTGTAAGGGTCCCGTCCCTCTTCAGTGTTGTTTTATTTTACCGACAAGCGAGTGATGTTATCTGGGCAAGAAAAAGGCAATGCCATCACATCCCGATTGCTGAAAATCGTTTCTCGGGTACATGGGAGAGATTCTATGTGACGTCCAGAGTAATAACAAAAAACGATTTTCTTCACAAAGAACAGATGAGTCAGACAAGTGGCTTCTATAACTTCACACACACACACACACACACACACACACACACACACACACACACATATATATATATATATATATATATATATATATATATATATATATATATATATATATATATATATATATATATCAGATATGGCAAATTTTGTTCATGTCGTCCGTTGTTGTATTCATCGTGCATCTTCCATACTGCTGTTTATTAGTAAGTGTGATGTAATGTGTATTCTTTTTGTCATGCCCATCATTGTGTTTATGGTATGTGTTCACATTATGTCTATATTCTCTGTGTGGAGAGATGATGAAAAAAAGTGTGTGTTCTGTGCAGTACCCTCTTACTACGAAAGAAGTAATAAAATTTCGATACTTAAATAAAGGGTATTTTATATTAAATGGCCACTTGCTCTCAAAGGAATGACCATATAGCCTGGAATGGTGGCTATAGAACACGAACCTACCTTCACTTGGTAAGGCCAGTGTATGTTATACACTTTCAGAAATGCAGCCAGATATAGTTTGGTTTCACATTGGATCAATTGGTCAGCTGTGCCGTTTGTTCTATTATTTGTCTGACTTGTTCATCACTTTGCCGGGATCCTATTCCATAGTTTAGCAATTACAACAACATATTTAAATGAAGAATTTTACTCATTAAATCAAATTCCATGACTTTTTAACCTTTCAATTGAGGCCTTATTTTGGTTGCAGCAACAAACGACCTATTTAGGGATCCGATAGTAACAAATATCAATCAACACGTTTTTTATGTTAAAGAGAAGTAATTTAAGGAAGCAGTTACTAATTGGCATTTAAATCATAAGTTCGATTCTTCACTGACAAAATTATGATAACTACCCTTTAATCATCTGAAAAAAGACGTGTAATAAAATCAAATGAACCTCAAAACTAAAGTTTTGAGGGTATCAAAAGCTCTACTTCCAAAAATGCATAATTATTTGACATAGTTACTTGAATTTATCAATAGTTTCATTCAACACATACCTGAATCAGTCAACCTGTCAAATTTCTAAGAGGGCCTGTTGACAAAAACGAATTTACTAGTTGTATACTTGTAGAGAATAAATGTAAGACTTGACATTGAGTTGTTTGCTACCTCTTTTATTTTTATATATGTTCCTGACTAACTGGACTTGACCTCATGGCTTTCTTTAAAACGGGATATATTACAGCCCGATATCACGGCTGTGTTCAATGTTTCTATGCACAGAATAACCTTTTTTTTATCGGAATTATATTTAGTTACATTATATTTTGGTCTGGATTTTTTCTAAAAAGATATGACAATATTTGGTAAATGCATCGACAAATGCAAATTCAAGAAAAACATTAAAATAGAAA
Organism: Megalonaias nervosa; assembly: GCA_016617855.1. NCBI lineage: Eukaryota > Metazoa > Mollusca > Bivalvia > Unionida > Unionidae > Megalonaias > Megalonaias nervosa. The sequence continues at coordinate 62,796 of JAECUM010093394.1, forward strand.
CTTACATATTCAAAATTTGTAAATACTGATGCAAAATTGGGAAATATCACACAGATAATTACAATTATATCCTCTCTTTCATTCTGAGATTTGTCAAGATACTTTTTCCATGTTTCGTGTCTATAGCTTCTCTAATTGCCTTAATATTGGCCATACGGCAATAGATTTCAACCACTGATATTTATTTGTTTTCTTTGTTTCGTTTTTGTTGTTGTTGCATGGTGTGTTTTTGTTTCGATTGTTTTGTCGTGCTTTTTGTAATTAGATAATAAGAATTGTTCTTTAACATTTTAAAACATCTTTCTCTCATCCTCATCTTTATTATTTATTCCACACATTACATCTTAATTAAGGCAAACGTTCAGGCTATTAAAATGTACTGCAGAAAGATTCATTTAAAGATTTCAATCTAATAACATTTAACATATTTATAAAAAGTTTAATCAGTAAGAATACACCTTAAGAGTACTCCTAAAACCGGTAAGAAGACACATTTTCAATAGATCTAATAGGATACCGAACATAACAGTAAGGCCAACCTTAGGCGACCTCTTCTGGGATTCACCCAAACACGAAAAACATATTTCCATTGGTTCTCCGTTCCTCTTAAGTGTTCTTGCCTGTAACAACTCGAGTTCATTTCATAACAATATATACAGCGGATTAACGCTCGTCATATTCGCTTGACATGTTCTGCCATCTTTGTTCTTGTTTACTCCTGTTGAAGAGGTGATGTAGGTTCTTGGAGTGAGGGTGAGGAGAACTACAAACCTTGTTCTCCTGTCTCAGCCAGGGTCATCCAAGGTTCCATTGTGCAAGAACAAAATAAATAATAAATAAGCTAATTATGGTAAGTCTGGAATTCCTTTCGTTAATCCATTGAGTTGATCGGGAGCTTTGTGCAACATTTGGCTGGTTGGTTGATTAAACGGATGGTTGGTTTCGAAAGGCAACACTTTACTTGGCTAAATCGTAGCTAGGAAATGAACGCTAGATGCCTTTCCAAAGGACACAAAGAGGCGGGCCTGGGCGGGTGCCAAATCCGCGACCCTTTGATTACGAGTTAAATCCTTTGTCAAAATAGCTACTGCGACTCTCCTGTCAAAAATATTATAAAGGAAAAAAGATAGATATTTACGCGTACTATAATAAATGCCTATCTACTGCAGGTAAGGTATTTTTTGACATTGAAAAGTTGCTGAGTCAATATTTCGGCCAATGTAAAGCTGGTGTACAATATAGATGGTATGATCAGTTATGGCATTCTGTTTCACTGGAGGGGGAAGGGGTAATAGTCTAATTTCCAGGCTATATGATGTTCAGATTTGTATTAACAACGTAAATATTAACTCTTCTTTTAAAGATGAAACATTGGTATTTTAATCTCTCCGCTCGTTTTGCAAAACATATAACTGTTTATATCAATAAAATTTTGAAACGAAACTTTTTGATGCGCTGTTCTGAGCAGTATATATGAACGTAGTAGATATTAGATTATAACCTTAAAGTATAAATATTCTGAAGAAAAAAAGAAAAAAAAAAAAAACAAAAAAAAAAAAAATGGTGGCGACGGGCTAATGGCGATGATAGTGTAAAGAGGTAAATGAACAAACTACCATCTTCGGCCCGCCAATACCTGATAGGTATAACACATCTTATATAAAGTAACTCTTATTTGTGCTCTTCGGTATAGGTATGTAAAATTAGCATAAAATGGTGGTGTTATGTTTAACTTGGTCTCCGACACGACGTTACATTAGAAGCTCAATGTACTATTGCATCTTTCAAACAGAACGTAAAACTTGACTTTTATGAGTATCTCAGGGAAGAAAAATAACCAGAAATAAAATAGACTGAAAAATATACAAATAAGTGTTATTTCCATTGTTAGCATATAAGGGAAGCAATTTAATCGTTGCCAACACATACAAAGCGGAATGCACTCAAACAGGAGTTACTTCCCGTGCAATATCAATATGTATCGAATTGTCTAATACCAATTTCGTTAAAGTCAGATCTCCACTGTCCTACGTAGGTCAGTTGAGATCTGATTTTAGTCAGATTGGTCTAATATGGACTTGTCGATATTTTACTAGCTCAGACTCATACCGTTTAACGGTTTCTATGTATCTCAGGGCCGGATCTAGGAGCGAGATTCCGGGGTTTTCGGAACACCACCGCACACTCCGCTAAAAAGAAATAAAAAACGTACACACACAAACGCACAGACACATGTCACCTGAAATTTGACCATCGTTTTATTCTTGCTCATGTTTATTGTGTATTATGCAAATTTTCAGTAAATAGAAATAGAGTATTTTCCTTTGGTACGCTTTCAAAGAGAATCATGGAACTTTTGAAGTTTAGGACAACTTCGCCACCCAACACTTGACCTAATCCGAACCTGTATTTTATGCTGAATTTAGTATTATATGTGATGGTAGTTTCACTGTGCGCTGATAAAACCCACCATATACAGCACCTTAATCATTACATATTGTGCAGTCATCATTATATATTACAATGTTTCTAATATGCGGACAGTCTGTTAATGGCATGTGGTAGCCGTAATATTTTCGTTGAATGTGGTTCTAAGGTCATCATGTATGGTGCTGTTTTCATACTACATGGCTTCAGGTTCATTAGGTTCATTTCTACTCTTGATCAACTGGTTAATGAAGGTCTACACACTCGGTGGTTATCCCACTGCACTGAGTGGATTTCACCTTTTCACTGTATTTTTGGTCCGATCAACCAATTTAGTTCCTGCTCCTCTTCCCAATTCACAATAGCGAAAATCAAACTGCATATCTTTACAACAATATTGATGGTATCCAAAGCCTTGGATACGTTTTTTCTGATAGTATTCATTAATGAAAACACTCCCTTGCATTACCCAATATTTTTTCGAAGCGTGTGGTGTTTCAGACAGAAGTTGAAATGGGCCTGTCCTGTAATACTTAATACGGAAAATTTATATATATATATATATATATATATATATATATATATATATATATATATATATATATATATATATATATTGAAGAAGTCCTGGGTCCTACAGTTGAATAAATTGTGCATTAGAATTTTATTATAGTCAAGCCAGAAAAGTCTTTGAGAAAGGTCACTTTGATATTTCCCTTGTTTCATCTGCGAAACATAAAATGGCCTACGTTTAAGCTTCAGTGCAATTGACCCAGTCATCGTAACAGTATAGTGGCAGAGAGTACATTAGAACTACGACCGTATCTGTTTGTAAAGGACCTTATGTCAAATAATTGATCTTCAAAGTAAAGCTAATTGCATCATATCCTAGGCTATCAAAATCTGATGAAAGACATGATTATTTTGGGGAAAATTTTGGAACATTTGCTTTCGATTGGTCAGTTAAAATTAAGGCGTACACTTTGGAAGTAATCTGAATTTAAGGTAGCGACTTGGCTCAGAATTCTTTAGTCCAATTTTGCTTGTGAGAAGTCGAATTTGAGACTCCGGTGGAAAAACCTGAGAACAGTTTCCCTTGTTAACAAAGTAAAGAGGCCAGATAGCTGTCTTGAAAGGAAAAGACAGGCTATAGTGCTAGGATGCACAACTGTATGGAAAAGGAACAGCATTAAGGTATGCAATTTTAATTTCCATGTAATTTTCTATTTTGATTTTTGGTTTTATGCAAATGTGTAGTATTTCATATGGATTTATGAATAATCCAAATATTCAGATTCATAGTAATTTATAGGGATTTATGAATTAATTTCCTTTGTCTGTAGGATGATACTGTTTTTCTTGAGTTAATGATAATTGAATACTTATATATGATTTTGTAATGCTCAAATGATCTTGCAGGTTACTGGTTACTGTAAGCTAGAATTTAGTGAATCTTATGCAATAGTAATCGAGCATTTATCTTATTGAGTGGAACTGACTAGCTAGGTGTAAGAAGTCGTACAGTAATGTATGCAGATATATACGGCAGCATTATTTGTAAACACCGCGCGTGTTAATTTCTAGCTAGGCGTGGAGCAAGATCGATGAACTGTTTAATTAAGGTCAGACTTGGCATATTGCAATGGTCATGTGTAACTATAGATAACAATTGTACCATGCCTCAAATACAGTATATTTGTAAGAACCGTTAGTTGTTAAGGTCACATTACGCAGTGTGGATAGCTATTTACGTCTCTGAATAACGGAAGTAAAGAGAATTTTATATATACGGATAGGTGGTGAACATATATAGCTTTAGTCGTAATCTTGTCATTTAACGGAACAGCTTTCTATATTCCTCACGAGAAACCCGACGAGGACAGTCCAAGAGGGAAGTCCGCAGATAGAGAGTTTAGAATAGAAGGGTCAAGAGGAAGAACCAAGTATACACGCTAGACGTGGAATACACAAAGTCAAGAGAGAACGACGCCAGGTGATGCAAGTCAGGCGTGGACATTGTACTCTTTTCACCACTCGTTACTATGATGAACGAATCCGTAAATTGAACATTGCTATTAAATTCCATTAATTTAAATTGGTTGGATTGTAATTGCAATTTTAGTTTATGTATTAACTAATTAAATTTATTTTATTTTATTTTATTGTTTAAGGGGGCTTGTATTTGTTTATTTCTTCTCAATAGTTTTGCATAGTTCTCTGTCAATGCTCTATTTATCTATTCACACTGGGCAATAACATAGAGGGAGGTCATCCCCTAGATAACGATCGCCAAATCAATTAACAGAGGAGCGGGACATGCACACGCACGTCTCACTTCTCCACGACACCTCCCACCCACCCCTTTACAAAGTGGTGTGAGGTTTTGGTTGTGGGGGATTGGGGGTGGGGTGCCTCCAATATTTATTTAAATTATTGTAGAAGTCCCACCCAGGCTCGATTTTGGTTGGATGTTGATCTAGTGACAGTTAGATATACAGCTCCGAGTCCCCAGTCAGCAATGCCGACGGTTAAATGAATAAAGATACAAAAAAAGGGTGAAGTTCAATAATGACAATTTAATAACAGTTAAAAGATCAATAGTTCGAATTTCCCAAATACAATTCTTCCGCTCGACCCTTTTCTAGCCTATCGCATCATTTGATTCGTAGTGTGAGAGATTTCCACCTGTCCTTGTGTACTACTCATCTGTGTATTCTTCTCTATCTCCTAATTCCCTCTCGTCCTCCCTGACTCCTTCCAAGTTCCTTCTCCTCCTCCTCCTCTATTTCCTCCTCCAGACCACTTTCCTCCTCCTACCCTTCTATCCCTCTTTCTATGTCGACTGCACGTTGTCGACTCCGACTGCACTGTCAGTCTCACTTCCGTCTCCCTCTTAGAGACTCGGGACTACTAACTTGCACCGGAAGTTCTGTCCCCGAAAAGCTTCCTGTGAAAACACAAGGATGGTACAATATTTTCCTCAGCGCTCACATCTCACACTACACACAGCCTATCATCAGATAAGGCTATTAAATTTCACCGGCCACGCATTCATTCACACCGAAATACGCATACATTCTTCTATGGTAAAACACAACATAATAACACAACATGATGAAAGCATGGTATTAATTACTCTTATACATACAACAATAAATTGCTTCACATCAGTACATACTTATAATTCCATTACACAAACCAATAAACAACAATCAGACGCATATCTTCACATCACAACTCATACCAAATATACAAATATTCAAATATCCATGCTCTGATATATTCACACATCTATCGTAACTAATCGTACATACATCAATCATTTTCCTAAACTCCAATTCAAACATGCGTAAACTCTAACATAACGCATTACTAAAGGTACTGGTTACTACGAAGTAACCTACCAGCGAATTACAATATTAATTCTGACGAACTAGCAATCTACATAATTCTCTACGTAAACTCAAATTCATGTCTCAAATACGCTTATACATGAAACACTACAAGGTAATTCTACATACTAAAACAATCCCAGTAATTAAGTATACATGCTACAAATACTTACAATTATGACGCCGTAATGTTTTGCAAAAATAGCTTACTGACCTTGTCGAAGCTTTTCCTTGTCTTACAGTTCTGGTCCTAAGATTCCCGCCAACTTACGAGTGGCTTCTCTCCCGCTAGATCTACTTCTCATAATCTGCCCAGGTATACTGATAAATTTACTGCACGTTTAAGCTAAAATTTCGATCTAAGGTTTACTCCCACCCCCTATCTTAATTCCAATTGGATGTCGCTGTTGACGGTCCCAATCAAACTTACTGACAATGTCTTCTCGCTTGTCTGTCTACGTGGCGGGTGAGAACACGCCCCGTTCACCCTGCAGGCTTCCCTTTGATCCCTGGACCCATGGTTTAACGTCTGGGTGTGAGGACGACAAGCCCTTTGACTGGCGGCTATTCTATGATCTGGGTGGCTGGCGACTTGCATACTCAATTAACACTACTTTCGGCTATGTTTACACATGAAACGCGGTCATAATATATCCAACTTTTATACATTTCCTGATACCTGGACTGCGAAACGTGACAAGTGGGGTCTATCGTCCGGGATATTTTGAACAAATGAATGACAGAGCTGACTGGGCAGATATTGAATAGAAATAGGGTAACACAGCAGTGATAAATTTGGTTATTATTTCTGCAAAGAATTACGAGTTTGAATCGAGTCAATATCTATGCGTTGTGTAATTTGTGCATGCCATTGTTGATATTTTCTTTAATGGTTCTTATGACAGTGTAAGAAATTAAGATTCCGTACCTGAAGTGCTCGATAGTGTGGTCGTTGTCTGAATTCAGGTTAATTCAGAAGAAATATTGCCTTTAGTTACTCTTGCGAGAAGAGCTAATTAAAGAAGTCCCGGGGGAGTAATTGCACATTTGGTGCGAGCAAGCTGAATTTGGGAAAAATTCAGAATTTTGTACTGCCAAAAGCTGTTAGGTTGTTTTGAGTGATTTAAGTAAGTCTGTAGGTTAAGACTTTACTAGAACAGGATACGGGTAAGTATTCTTAGGGAAACTGTTTCCTGTAAGGCAGTAAGAAGTTAGTGAATACCTGAGCTAAGTAAATTGTTTGGTGATACAATCGAGTAGACTAGAATGGCAACTGATAGGCAGTTAGACAGAGAGTTTAAGTCAATTGGCAAAGACGAATTAGGTTATGAAGGGACCCAATTAGCGGAATTTGTAGAGCGGAGTCTCAAGGAACACAGAGAACAGCAGGCGGCAGAAAAGGAAAGAATGAGACAAACCGAGGAAAAAGAAAGAATGGGACAAGCCAAGGAAAAAGAAAGAATGAGACAAGCAGAGGAAAAAGAAAGAATGAGACAAGCCGAAGAAAAAGAAAGAATGAGACAAGAACGGGAAAAAGAAAGAGAAATCGAGTTAGCCAGATTGCAAGCCGAAGAAAGAGCCAGGGAGAGAGAACATGCGTTAGCCATGGAGAGACTAAGGATCGAAGCGGAATCTAGGAGGGGCGAAGAACTGAATGAACATTCAGGACCCTCAAGTAAAAGATCAGAGGATACACATATCGTCCAGATAACCATGCCGATGTTTAACGACAAGAACGAAATCATCGATAACTTTTTAACGCAGTTTGAAAAGTTAGCTTTAGTCCATCATATACCCAAAGACCAGTGGGCCATTAATATCTCTGCATTTTTGCAAGAAGCTGCCAAGGATGTCTACCATAATATGGCACCCACTGAAGTAGATGACTACGACGCTCTCAAGAAAGCGCTGTTACGGCATTACGAGTTGTCGGCTGAAAGTTTTCGCAAAACTTTTCAGAGAGTCATCTAAACGAACCACGGAGACACACGCACAGTTTCATACTCGTGTGCTTTTCGATAAATGGATTAAAATGACAGGTGCCGTGTTTACTTATGAAGGCATACGGGAAGAGATCTTGAAAGAACATGTCCTCAGTACGTATCGGAAAGACCTGATCGTATTTTTAGCGGAGCGTGATTTCACAACCTTGGAAGATATCAGTGTGATGGCTGAGAGATATGAG